>OZ023209.1:14198567-14232215 GCA_963995525.1 Escarpia spicata | reverse complement strand
ACAATGTGAAGTACGCCGTTAAAGAATTACCTCGTTAATATCAGGTCAAGTTGTGGTTGCTCGCTTTAATGTTTAAAATAACAAAGCTCAGTATATATGCTAATTAAAACTTTTTTTTCAAATACCCATAAAAATGCAACTTTTTGTATAATGATAAAACGCAGTTCATTTGATAAAAAAATAAAATCCACGTGAATAGTCGCCAGTTACTGAATCGGCTACGCTGGATATTAATTAATAATACATCGTCCTTCAAGGTCTGGCTTAGATACAAACCACCGTGATACGACCACACCACCTATCGCTCAGGAAATGCAACAAGTAACACATGAAGATATTACACAACTAGCATAATCGTCGCCACCATAACCTAGCACCAGTTTTGCGCCGTTTGTATTTACCGCGGGATAAGTGCGTCCTTCGTTGATCGCGATCTAATGCTCATGTCTCCGCAGGTCTGCCGCCGAGAACAAAGCCATTTGCAAATTGCATTTATCCCATTACACGGGCACGAGCTCCGGCGACGGGGGAGGGGCGAGAGACCCGTGGCATCCCGATGGCTACAACAGCCGCAGTTCCGCGGCCGACAACGGACATATAAATAGTGGTGACGCCGATGTTTAACCGTCATGCGACATCGACATCGACACGCGCCCCAGACAGACTGCCTGGCACGGTCGTTGATGGCTTCGCACGATGCCACTCGTCTTTGAAGACCTCGCTTGGCGCAATCGACGAAAAGTCAAACGACAAGTTGCGTTGAACATTAAACGTTGAACGTTGAACGTTGATTTAATAAAACCTGGTGTTTGATCGGGATTTCGGATGTATGGTAAAGTGCGTGCCTGCCAAAAATCTGAGCGCAGTCCCTTTGCTTGACGCCTGGACGAATTGGCGGAGGGAGTGATATTGACGTAGGCATCATCGTTTTGACGTAGTTTCTGAAGCAGCGGGAGGTAACCTTCTCGCCACGTTGACAGTCGACGTCGTGGAGTCAAAGGACGAGCAACATGATACCTTTAGCGGAAGTACGTGTATCAACAACGCGAGACACTCTGCTGAGGATGTTGACATGTGTGTGTATCGTTGGTGGGCTCATGGCCACTGTTCCGCCGGACCCTGGAGAAGAAGCGATTCCGAGCCAGGTGAGTAATCAATGCGATGTAACACATTTAACGACGTAAGTGGAATATGTTATGTTAACAGACTGAGGTTTGCGAAAACATACTTGCAGCTACAGAACGAATGTTTTGATCATACGTACGTAGAGTTCACAATCAATCACAATCACAATACTTTATTGTTCCTTGGGAGGGGAATTCATTTGGAGTGTAGCAGCATATTAACACAAATAAAACTAATGTACATGCAATATAAAAATGTATAAAAAAAGACAAGTAATACAAGTTATATCGATTAAATAAATTAATTAATAAGTTAAAATTAGTTAAATCTGTTAAATGAGTTAAATAAGTTAGAGAAGTTATAAAAGTTAAATCATCTCACAAATCACAAATCCGCTCAGGCTCACTCAGTGTCAGACTGGCAGTGAAAACAGGCAGAGAACAAGGGTCAGTTACTCATTCAGTAGTCGAATTGACGAGGGAACAAATTAGTTTCGAGTGCGATTCAGTTTACAGTGAGGGAGTTGAAAGCGGCGGCCAGAAGGAAGTAGCATGGAAACAGGAGTTTTTTCCCTTTCTGTCTGCCCGTTGCCTGTATAGATCCTCTAGACTGGTCTGCTTTTTTCCCACCACCTAGCCACTAACCCTGACTGTTCGTGCCAGAGTGTTGCGATGCACGGTACTCAGGCCGCCGTACCACACAAGAAACCCAAATGTAATAGAGCTTTCGATGTAGCATCTGTAGAAGGTTTGAAGAACATATGTGCTGACACTGAGTGACCTAAGCTTGCGTAATAAATACAGCTTTTGCTGGCACTTTCTGTTAATTATCGCTGTATTTTCACCAAATGTGAGCTTTGCACCAATGATAATGCTGAGATACTTGTATTCGTCTACTCTCCATACACACTCTTCGTTAATGAATAGTCTCTTGGGCGGAGTAGGATTTTTCCTAAAATCTATTGCGAGTTCTTCAGCTTTACGAACGTTCAGGTCTAAGAAATGATTGTCACACAACATTGTGAAATCAGCTACAGCGCACGCACACATTTGATCAGAGCCGGATAGGTCGACGATAGCTGTGCCATCGCTGTGTTTGATGAAATTGACTCTCTTCTGGCTGCTACGACAATCGTCTGTGTATAGTGTGTTGCAAAACAGCAGATTTGCAAACCAGTAGAAAAGAAAACAGAACTATAAGCTAGTGTAATTGCAATCCAGTAGGTGGGGTGGGTGGGTGGGTGGGTAAATGGGTGAGTGGGTGAGTGGGTGAGTGGATGAGTGGGTGAGTGGGTGAGTGGGTGAGTGGGTGAGTGGGTGAGTGGGTGAGTGGGTGAGTGGGTGAGTGGGTGAGTGGGTGAGTGGGTGAGTGGGTGAGTGGGTGAGTATGTGAGTGGGTGAGTGGGTGAGTGGGTGAGTGGGTGAGTGGGTGAGTGTGTGAGTGTGTGAGTGTGTGAGTGGGTGAGTGGGTGAGTGGGTGAGTGGGTGAGTGGGTGAGTGGGTGAGTGGGTGAGTGGGTGAAACAATGTGTTAGTCAGTAAACGAAATAACTCACGATCAAATGCCAGAATGCCTGTACGTGCATACAGGAAAGTAGTCCCGGTTTTGCGAACATGGCACGACCACCAAACAAGTGTTTCTTGTAATGAAAACGTATTATAAACCAGAGGTATAAAAACTACGCAGTTTAATACAGATTGTATCCTTGCTATTTAGCTCAGCGCAGTTTGCTTTACGTACAAAGTGGGGGCATTGCCCTGGCCCTTTCTCTCCAGACAGGCCAACTTGCCACCCCCGCCCCTATCATCCAATCACGTGTGCGTGGGGCAATGTACTGGTGATCAGATATTATCTCAAAGGGGGCATTTTCTTTAAAAACTAGTTATGAGGAAACTCCTAAAATGGCTAACATGCGGCAAAGGGACAAATATCTGGGTGTAAATATGCGAAAATAAAATATCGACGAAATGACAAATGTCTGAGACGTAAGGTGGCACAAACTATCACAGCAGGTAGTATATTTGGGAGCAAAATCGTTATAAAATTGCACAATATTCTACAATACGACACACCTTTGGGTGTCCAAACGGCTCTTTATTGGTAACAACATATACGTTTTTTAGGCAAAATGGTCAACTTTTAGAAACGCGAAAAAGAGCAAGTTTAGAAGTTACATTGCATAGTCAGAAGCACAAAATATGCTTGCTATAAAAGTCAACTACTGGGGACATGGGTGTGTGCGCGCGAGCGTTCGTGCATTCGTGCAAGCGTGCATGCTTGTATGCACGTTCGTTTATGTATTAGTCTTCTTTAAAGCTGTGCCCTTTCTATCATTGAAAGTGCCCATTTTGGACATTGACATTCCGGTGTAAATTTAATAAAAAACGCCCTGATCTATTTACAAAACGTGTTACTAGTTGACACCCACTAATGGAGCAACGCACACAGAGTAGCAGTTATCACCGTGTACGATATTGCCTTTGAAACTTGTTCCTACAAGGAGAGTAGTTCACTACTTAATTCGCTCAGGAAGGAGAACGGCCCTTTAGAAGACATACCACATGGCACACACGTAAGTAAACAACTCTAAATAAATCTCTCTTTTTAAATTCTTGTAATACCCTTGGCAACTCAGCTGAGTTGGATTCACATTATACAGTCGATAAAAGAATACAGTTAATACAGTAAAACGATACACATTAGTAATACAATCTTCTTTTTTGCCATTTAATGTTTATTGCCATTTGTATAACTCCCGTGGTATTAAAGAGTTCCGATATCTGTTCGTCCCTGTTCTTGGCAATGGTACATATTACTCCCTCTTATATCATAATTGGTGAGTCTTTTTTCGGGTAGCAGATTATTTAATTGATATGTGCTAATTTTCATCTTGTTGAAATATTTTTCACACAGACAGTATCGTCTTTCGTTCAAAGTCTGTAATACTGCCAACTAAATATTTCAGCATAACTTGTACCAGTAAAAATGCATTTTAGTGCTCTTTTCCGTATCATTTCAACATTGTCGGACAAGTATTGATGTCAATTAGTATGGCACACGGGGCATGCATATTCAAGTACCGGTCTCACAACGCTGATATATACAGTGACCAGGTCATTCTGGCTAATTCCAGCTCGTTTTAATTGATACAACATGTATCCTCTTTTCCGAGCCTTTTCACGATAATCTCCACATGTTTATTCCATGTAAGTTTATGTGAAATTGTAACACCTAGAAGTTTGGCACGGTCTACTTGATCTACATTAATTCCATTGATCTTTAATTTTGATATGGTATTTCGAATATAACCATCTTGTCCAAATTGATGATCATATCTTTTAATTTTCTTGAATTAATTTTCATGTCATTTTGTTCTGTCCACCTGGCGGCAATGTCAGCCGATTCTTGCATAGCAGATGCACCTTTTCTATCGCATACTTCGAATAATGTATTGAGGTCTACATACTTATATAACGGACCAGACGTTTTTAAATCGTTAATGTAGACTAAGAAACATTTAGGTCCATATATGGTTCCCTGTGGTATTCCCCCATTTGGGTAACCAGAATGCGGATATACATTTCCTATTTTTACTTGTTGAGATCTGTCTAGTAAAAATGTTGCCATCCATCTTATAATGTGTGGGGGCAAATCATACAATTGTAGCTTTTCACGTAACAAATGATGATTAATGAGGTCAAACGCTTTGCTAAAATCTAGCATGACAACTCGGACATAATAATCCAGTTTATCAGTCGCCTCATACCACATGAAGCACGCCTGGGTCATACCAGTATACAAGAAGGGAACAAGAACTACTGCTTCAAAATATAGACCCATATCTCTCACGAGCATCTCCTGCAAGACATTGGAACACATCGTACACAGTAACCTGATGGACCACTTGGAACAGCACAACATCCTATCTGACTACCAGCATGGGTTTCGCAAACGTAGATCCTGTGAAACCCAACTCATCCAAGCTGTCGATGACCTAGCGATGTGCCTCAACGAGGGTGGCCAGATCGACGCTGTGCTGTTGGATTTCTCAAAGGCGTTTGACAAAGTATCCCACCACCACCTGGCTACCAAACTTCACCATTACGGAGTGCGAGGGAAGATGTTGGACTGGGTCAAAAGCTTCCTGAGCAGCCGCACCCAGGAAGTCATTCTGGAAGGCAAAAGATCATCGTCGGCTGCAGTGACCTCAGGCGTCCCACAGGGTTCAGTCCTTGGACCCATCCTCTTCCTTTGCTACATAAATTACCTACCAGACCAAGTGTCCTCTACTGTACGCCTATTTGCCGATGACTGTCTCCTGTACCGAAACATCTACTCACGAGATGATGCAGATAAACTACAAGATGACATATACAAGCTACAGATGTGGGAAAAAATGGCTGATGGAGTTTAATCCGGACAAGTGCGAAGTTATCCGAATTACCAACAGAAGGAAGAAGAGAATTGTCAGTGATTACTCTATCCACGGACAACAATTGAAGGAGGTCAATGGAGCCAAGTACCTTGGAGTAACCATCGACAGGACACTAACATGGAGCGAACACAACAGCAACGTGACAAAGAAGGCTAACAACACCAGAGCTTTCCTACAGCGGAACATCAGCAGATGCCCACAAGCCATCAAAGCATTATGCTATCAGACGTTCGTTAGACCCATCGTGGAATATGCGTCGACAGCATGGGATCCATCCACAGAGAAGAACATCAAGGCCGTGGGAAATGTACAACGACAAGCTGCTCGCTTCGTGAAGAGCGACTACCGTCGACGCAGCAGTGTGACAACCATGATCGAAAGCCTGAAATGGGAGACCCTTGCGAGTAGGCGGGCTAATGCCAAGCTCATAATGCTCTACCGCATCAGGAACAAGTTAGTGGACATAACAACGACTTCACTCACCGCCGCTTCAACTCGTACCAGAGGCAACGCATATCGCTACTTCCAGACATTCACCCGCATCGACGCATACAAGCACTCATTCTTTCCAAGCACCATCAAATCATGGAACAAATGCACACAACAGCTAGTTAGCAAACAATCACTGGACTCGTTTAGACAGCATCTCCTCTCGCCTGCCTAAAGTAATCTACGCCCACAAAGGCAAAGCTATAGGCACCCCGACTATAGAGTCTTCTGATCTGTCTAAACGTCACAAAATAAGCAATAGACCCAAACCAACGCTACACCACCCGCTACTTGCGACGGCCCACCCAAGCTCGACAATACTCTAGCCACATACATGTGGCTGATACAGAGTTCTGAGCTGTACATAAGAAGAAGAAGAAGAAGTGTACCATTTCGACGACAACGTCTGTTATAGACGTTCCACCAATTCCACCAAATTGCCTAGAATCAATTTTTTTTCTTCAATTTTGTTATCCACCCATTTCATAACCATTGCCTCAAACACCTCAGCAGCTATTGGAGTTAGATATATTGATCTAATGTCCTTTTCAATCGACATAGGTGGGTTTATTTGGGGAAACGGTATTACGTTCGCCATTTTCCATTCCGTAGGAAGTTCTCCTTCTCGCAGTGATATATTAAAATAGCAGTTACTGGAGGAACGAGGACGTCTGCGTGATTTCTCAACACCCAAGCAGGAACGCTATCAGGCCCTGTAGCTTTGTTCACCTTAACATTATGTAATGCTTTGAGAGTTTCCATAACACTGTTTCCCAATTTACTGTGAATAATTGATTGTCGTTATTTAAACGAGGTAAATGTTCACTTACTGAAACAACAAACTCGTTCATTCTGTTGGCTGATGAACCACAATCACCGTCCGTTATTTTGTTAGCGAAATGGATATGGGTAATCAGACAGTATATAATGTCCCCGAGGTGGCCTTTTCTCACCGACTATTGACAAACTATCTAATTTTCTCTCCCCGGGAAATGCCATGCGAGTACATTAACTTATTCGTAATGTACGTCTATCGTTGAAGCGTTTTGTGTCTCCCTTAATTCGATCATCGGCCAACTGTCGGCCGATGATCGATATAGTCACACCCATGTGTCGGCGTACCCCGACAGGTGTCGAGGCTGGCTGATTGGTCGTGTTCGACAGCAGTCGGATATCGTATGAAGCACGACACCGGCGCTTCATTGGCTGTTGGAATGACAACAGAGAAGACGCTGTGACGGATTGAAGCTATCAGTCATGTTCTTGGATGGCATTCCTCTTGCTATCGTTTTAAAGCATTATATGGTCATTTATAAATGGTTCCACAAATACGTCAGGGACTAAAAGACTGATATTAACATCCAGTGATTTGTCAGTTATTAAAAAGGTTAATTAAAGATTACAAGGTGAACTTCCTTGTTAAACATGGAAGTTCACGATCTACACATGGTTCGTGTATCATTTGATTGTTCACATAAACCTTATTGATTTGTTTAACCGATTTATATATATATATATGTTTTGTGTGTGTGTGTGTGTGTGTGTGTGTGTGTGTGTGTGTGTGTGTGTGTGTGTGTGTGTGTGTGTGTGTGTGTGTGTGTGTGTGTGTGTGTGTGTGTGTGTGTGTGTGTGTGTGTGTGTGTGTGTGTGTGTGTGTGTGTGTGTGTGTGTGTGTGTGTGTGTGTGTGTGTGTGTGTGTATTCTAAGTAATTCACTTCAATGTAACCACTGTCATACAACACTGTACGTTATAAAGGTGCTTGACATTGCTGTATGTAATGATACAAACATTATTTGTGTACCGCATTTCTGTGTATGTACATAAAACGTACACATATTATGAGCCAGTTACCTAAAACTACCCGGCATATGCAGGTGATGTACATAATTATGAAAACTGAAATGCTGCAATGCGCAATATAGATCCAGGTTGTCATTTATATTGCAAATACTATATATTATTTTGAGGATGACATTAATGAAGTTATAAAAAGAAATAATTTCAGCGAGGAAGAATTCTCACTCATGCATTTAATTATTAGAAGCTTATCAACTAACTTTAGCAAACTGAGTGATTTCTTATCGTTGATGGACACTAAATTCAAGGTTATTGGTGTAAGTGAAACTTGGTTAGATAATAATAACTTTGACTTAAATGAATTACCAGAGTATAAAAGTATTCATTTGACTAGACCTTCCAAGAAGGGAGGTGATGTATCTTTGTATATTCATAGTTCCCTTGAGTACACTGAGTTATCAGATATGAGTATCATTACTGAATGTTTGGAATGCACGTTTATTGAAGTCAACACTAGATCTACGATACATGATAAAAACAATTGTTGGTAATGTCTATCGACCACCTAATACAAACATTGCCATTTTTATTGAACATGTTATGAATATTATACAAACTCTCATGGTTGAAAATAAACAATGTTACTTAATGGGTGACATCAACTACTGCCGCTGTCATAGATAATATATAGCAATGATGTACTTGGTACAAATTATCATTTGTATGGAATAATATATACATATATTTCTGACCACTTCCCAATATTTAAAAAAAAAAAAAAAAAAGTGCACAGCTGATAAATTTTATGAATATTTTACAATTATAAAAGGCCCAGAGTTGGCTGATAAGATACCAGTTATATCAGAGAGTCCTGATGATTACCTTAAAGAAGTCTATAGAAATTCAATGTTTCTGTCACCAGCCACACCAGATGAGATAATGCGAATTATTCAGAATTAAAAAAACTTTAGTTCTGGATGGGATGGAATAAAACCTATAATTCTCTTGAACCATTATGTTACTGTGTAAGCTTATGATAATTTGATCAAGGATATGTTCCCGATCAGCTAAAAATAGCTGATATAGTCCCCATTAAAAAAAATGGCGGTACAACATTAATTAACAATTACAGGCCGATTTATATCTTGCCTGTATTTCCAAAGGTTTTTAAAAGATTAATATATAATAAATTGTAAATTATATAACAAAACACAAAATCTTTAAATTTTCAATTTGGATTTAGGAAAGATATGGCTATTTCAGTGCTAATAGATAACATTAATAAAGCAATTGACAACAAATACCACGTAATTGGGGTATTTCTGGATTTTGCTAAAGCGTTCAATACTGTTAATCATCGCATCTTATTGAGACAATTAGCACATTATGGAATTAGAGGAAACATACTCCGATGGATTCATAACTACTTAAGTAACAGACAACAACGAATAAAATTTAACGGAACAAAATCTGCCCTTAACAATATATCATGCGGTGCTCCACAGGGTTCAATTTTGGGACCTTTACTCTTTCTTATCTACATAAATGATTTGACTACTTTATCTGACACAACGTTTACCATTATGTTTGCTGTTGACACGAGCATTTTTATACAAGGCAACCATATACATGAAATGGAAAATGCTCTGATCTCTGAAATAAAAAGACTATCCCTATGGCTTAAAATTAATAAACTTTCTTTAAATATACAGAAATCTCACACAATGACCTTTAGTAATACGAAGGGTATAAGAGAGAGGAATAATAATATTTACATAGACGGCATAAACGTTGACACTGTAAACCAAATAAAACTGTTGGGTCTACTTATAAATAACACATTGAACTGGAGCGCTCACATTAAAATATATCAAATAAAATATCTAAGAATACTGGCATTATTAAAAAGGTGACGAACAAATTAAATAAAAGCCTATTGCTAAATCTATATTATTATTATTATTATATTTATTTACCCATATATTACCTACTGTAATATTGTTTGGGGAAGGGCCCCGAATATATATCTAACTAAGATATATATACTTCAGAAAAGAATTTTTCGCATAATTAGTCATACAGGATTTGTTGATCACACAGAGCCTTTATTTATATCTTATCAGATAATGAATATTATCTAATGTTCTAATGTTCAAACATAATAACGGTATGTTGCCAGATTTATTTAATGGTGTATTTCTTTTGCAAATATCCACTTATAAATATTGTACAAAATTGGAAGTAGCACATAAAATATTGCAAGACAAATTGTAGACAATTATCTTTGGCCTATGTAGGTCCTAAAATCTGGATATTCTTTCATAATGAATAATTTTCTACAATGTTGTGCAAGTTTACATATCTTCAAAAGAGAGTCAAATGTCTATTTTTGCATAACCAGTAGCATAGATTATAGTTTCTGTTCCTACTTTAAATGTAATTGTTATGTTACGGTGTACCTTTGTTATATCTGTATTATTCATTTATCACTAACACATGTGCATCAAATATGTATCTTATGGTGCATTTATAATGCTTTTGCACGAATAATGATTTAATTACAGCTTGAACACATCAATAAGGAATACAAGCAAATGTTTTGCTTAATTCCATCTGTTGCACAATGTATAGTTGCTATCTATTTGTGTCACTGCCCTGTACTGTACTGAGCATTACGCAGCAATAAAGGTTATTATTATTATTATAAAACATAAGTTGATACGTTCGACTGAACATGGTTTCCTAAAAGTGAGGTCACACTTGAAAACTTTTTCACTTAGTGGGTAGACGGGGGTTCATACGGCACCCAGTAATTAGGTTTTCAGAACGTTTTCGACAAGATGCCACACCAAACATGACTGTTTAAACTTACGAGCCATGGTATAGAAGACAGCGGGCAATAGTAGACGAGGACGCTTCAAAATGGATAAGGGTTTAAATTTGAAACAATAAAATGGGAAGTACTATTTTGAATACTACCATAAAACAAAATGACTAAGGAATGACAATTAGTGCTGATATGAAAGTTCGGAGCAGTGTAGGATTGCAGCTTTGAAGGAAAATCGGATGCTTAGGATAATTAGAAAACAATCTATTACGTGTAATATTTAATAATACCACGTTTTCTCATTTGGAAATATGTACACAAGCGTGGAAGCCTTATGATAATAATTATAATAATATAATAATACTACTAATAAAATAATAATAATAAAATAATAATAAGATAACTTATTGGCGCCAAATTCCTTGGAAACCAAGCTCAGATGCGCACCAACACAAAAGGGTCGGTCAATCTCAACATTGATAAGCAATATTAAAGTTGTCAACAGATGGATGAATACGTCACATGTTAAGGTGATTAGGCAAGGTTATAATGGTACGTTTATAAATGAAAAAGAAGTGCTAAGTTTGGCAACACTCAAAGAGATACAACACTTCATAAGAACGTCTCACATCACCAGAGGAAATGAAAAGTTCTAGCCATGTGCCGAAACATAACCTTTCTCAAAACGATAACAGCGACTATCGTGTTCCTTTTCGATAGATATTGGCAAATACGACTCCACGACGTCTGGAGTGTCTTGATGGATGTTTCATTTCCTGGACCAAAACGTTCGCCTGTTCACCGTCTTCCAATCCGTCATACAAAGCACCTGAGAAAAACTAGTCCTAGGACTGCAAATCCATTAACGTGTAAGCGTCGTGTTTGGTTTGTATTTTGTCCGCAAGAAACATCGGAATCCGTGTTGTCTTCTGGCCAAGTGACGCAAATGTAGTGTTTGTGTGGACCGGCTATGTGAACATTGGCCTTTGCCGCCGTCTGGACGTATTGGGTCTGGTTTCCATCAGTCATCTTAGATTTGGGCCACGACTTCATAATTTAAACATAATCAGTGTGATACATCTCCATTAACCGAGCAGCTTGTCGCTAAGCGCTTGAAGGAACTATATTGAACGAACTGCTTTATCGATGTGTCATGCCACCATTCACCAGTGATTAGACACCTACAGCGACATGAGTGTGTGGCAAATGACACGATGTCATGGTCAAGTACAGGTAAAACATGACTTTACATATATGTATTAAATGGTGTAATACTTCAGATCTGTCATTATGTAATGTCCGTAAATCAATTTATTAGGTCTTTGGTAAATACAATTCCTCGGGATAGTGACTGCGCGGCATTACTTCTGACACTTCTTCTTCGTCCTCTTCTTCTTCGTTCTCTTCTTCTTCTTCTACTTCTTCTCCTTCTTCTTCTTCTTCTCCTTCTTCTTCTTCTTCTCCTTCTTCAGCCTTGTATAACATATGATGGTCGCCATTTGGTCGTATTGATTGTCTGGATGACCGCCAAACAGAAACGGTGATGGCTTGGAGCTGGCAGCCATATTCACGAATTATATTCTTATTTGATATTATTTTCTTCTTCTTCTTCGTCTTCTTTTCTCTTTCCATGTTTGTCTATCTGTCTCTTTCTTTATCTGTCTATCTACTGGTCTGCTGATTGTCTGTCTGTCTGTCTCTCCATCTCTCCATCTCTCCCTCTCTCCCTCTCCTTGTTCACCCTCCCTCCCTCCCTCCCTCCCTCCCTCCCTCCCTCCCTCCCTCCCTCCCTCCCTCCCTCCCTCCCTCCCTCCCTCCCTCCCTCCCTCCCTCCCTCCCTCCCCCCTCCCTCCCTCCCTCCCCCTCTCTCTCTCTCTCGTTTGCGTAGTATATATATATTATATATGTTTCGTCTGCCTGTTGGCCAACTAACTATGTATACATTTGTTTCACATTTCGATGGTGCTTTGAAAGAGTGAATGTTTGTACGTATGCGGCGATGCAAGGGATGTCTGGTAGCATCAATAAGCATTGCCTCTGGTGCGTAGGCCTACGTGTACGGCTATGGACGAGTTCGTTGTCATATCAACTAAGTTGTTTTTGATCCGGTAAAGCACCACCAGCTTAAGCAAGGATTCCATATGTACGGATGCGGCATGCGGATGCGGTATGTGGTATGCGACAAAAATGGCTATAATGGAGGTTAATGGGAGTGATTCCATCTATATATATATATATATATATATATATATATATATATATATATATATACGGCTGAGGGTGCGCTTTTTACGGGGATGCGGCAACTCTAATCGCTCCATATAGCGATTCAAATGGTATCCGCGCACTAATCGGATAGGAAATTCACAGAAGTAACGTCAATATAAAAATATCTTCCAAAGTTTCGAAGTGATGGAATAGGCCACAGTAAATTGGAAACACGCCATGTTGGACCAGTGACTATTATATGTACAACTGCATTAGATATTTCACGTGGTGATGGTTTTCTCCGGGTTATTAAATCAGTCTCCCTCTTCTGTAACAAGTCGATGTAATCTTACAATGTATCTCGGCGTCAACGTGAATATACAGGCCTACGTCCCGGTACAGGAGGCATGCATCAGCGGTGAGGCGTGCAGCGGAGATTGCATGGTCTGAGAGGTCAGCGACATGACATAGGATGGGAATACCTCACTCTTCACTGGCCCTTTCACCGAGGCGATCATTGGGTGAACGTCGGGATGTTTCATCAATCATCTACCGGTCTCTCTCTCTCTCGTGATGCTTTGAGGATATCTTTGAGCGCAACTCCGTCTATTGACCCACATCTTCTTTGTACTTCCCCCTTTTCTAGCCCGTTTCGCGGTGCCGCGTAGGATTAATTTGGCAATATTGTGGCTTGTGGTGTACGCGCTATTGTAGCTTCCTTTTTCATTATATTTAGGACGGGTTTTTGAGGTTCAGCCACGTCTTTTGTGGTGCGTCTTGCAAATCCGTTGATCTTGGATGATTACAGACCCGAGAATTGAGCTATGTACACCAAATCCTGTGACAGCAGCTAAGGATGACATGTTTCCTTAAATAACCTTTTCTACGTATAATATTGACGGCAGAAAAACACAAACGTTTTGAAAACACACAAGTTTTTGGAAAATTCTTACAACGCAGTGTCTATCTGTCAAGCCTTATGGAGACACGTGACTATGTCGTCAACTTGTTGGATGGATTGCTTTTGATAAAAAGGACCCTTGCGGGAACCATGCTGATGAGGTTTTGGAATGGTTTGCGTCGTCACACCTTTTCCATGATCCGAGGCGTTGCTACGACGCAGATGTCATTTGGCATAATACTAAAGAGGACAATGTCAACGGGACCTGGCGTTAACTTTAGCCGTCTACGACAATATACAACAACTTGGGGCAACGAATCAAGAACAGTACAGTACAGTACAGTACAGTACAGTACAGTACAGTACAGTACAGTACAGTACAGTACAGTACAGTACAGTACAGTACAGTACAGTACTGTACAGTAGTTATAAGTATTACATATTTCATATTTTTGTTTTTAAGTTGTTAATGCTTGCTGCCGCCATGCTATTTCGGCATTTAGCACACATATAGCCACAGTGCCGCCATCTGGAGCTCACCATTAATTTCTCCACTGTTTCTATGCACACGTTTATAGAAACATACGTTTACTTATGCATAATTAAAAACAATCATGAATAACCATCTTTGTGGTTTTTGTTTTGAAACACACCGCCAAGTGACAAGAGGTCAATAGCCAAAGGAACCTGATGAACATCGAGACTTGTTAACCATGGCACCCAGGAGGAGATACTGCAAGACTGACTCCAACGTTAGCTTATTAATATTATATCCATTTAAAGATATACGCGGATTATGCAGTGAAACCATTATCAACATCGACGATGACGGCAATGACAAATACAGTAACACACAAAACGCCAACAACGAAGTACGTACGATAACAATGACTACTACAGTTACGGTGATGTGAAAGCATTGTTGACTGGAATGCAACAACACCAGTGACTGCCAACACGTTCACACAACGACTCGGACCACACAAAGAACGACAAAGAAGTTACAACTTACTTACTTACGCCATCCACTTAGCGTGGTGACATTACGAGCTGTTTCCACAGTTTTCTATCTATCATTGTGGCAGCCAGACAAGTCTTACTGAGGCCGGTGTCCCTCTCGATGGTGTCTTTCAGGGTCATGTTAGGACGACCTCTTCTCCGATGGACTTCCGGTCTCCAAAGGGGAACTTGGTTAGCCATTTGTTGTGGCGCACCACATGCCCTGATAGACTTACCTACCATCAAAATTCGTGTTGAAAAGCATGTTATCAACACAAACTGACACGATGTGCTTGTAACTATGGACAGCTACACTAACAACAAATGAACTGATTATGTGATGATGATACCAACAAAACGTATTAACACGACAGCAATTACAAAGTAAATTCGATGGCAAAACAAAGCACAACGGAAACGGTGACAAAAACAATAATATCAACGAAGAGAGGTGCAATCCAACGACATTCAATGCTATCGTGCCGCAGAAAGAGGATTTGTGATACATTTAAGATAATACGTCGACGCAGTTCGCGGTATGGAACCAGTGATTGCCTGAGTAATATCACCTTGTTTTTCATACGCATTGCGTGGAAAAGCTCTTAGCTACATGTTAGCTACACAATCTCAAACAATAAACTTCATCCCGTTGTTTTAACTTATGCCCTTTGCGTTCGATGTGTGGTGCTTTTATGTGGATATAAATGTACATCGCACCGAATCAAAATGTTTGCCAGTGTGCGTTTGCGAATGAGCAATGCACTTAATAGTCATTTATAAAAAAACAACGTGAATTGAGGTAATAAAGAGTGTCGTTCATTAAGCAAACAGTGACAATCAAACGGTCGTCGAAAATACATTAAAAAGTGGCACGGCGAACAGAAGAAGGAAAATAATTATATGAAAGGTCGGATGTCAAGAAAACGCACGTTGATGGTTCTGTTTGTCATTGCTAATTTAAAGAATTGCTCTTAGAGAGAACAATATTAATAACACTATATATATATATATATATATATATATATATATATATAGTGTTTGTCGAGGCTTAGGACATGTCGAAAAAAGGCAAATGTAATACAGAGCTGCCCAATGGAGTGGATCAATATGCATGAGGCTTAGTTTTAAAAAATTACTCCAGGAGGCAACAGTGGTGTTTATTAAGTAACAGGACACTATCTGTAATTATTTTTTTCTTCAGAAAATAACTTTTGCATACGTCATTGACGATAATAAGAATAACGTGTTTGCATTATTTGTTAAATGGCAAGTTGAGGCGTGAGAGCGTGAGATAGACGCTAAATGCGTGATACTCACACCAAATGTGTGAGACGTGGTAACTTTGGTAATATAACATTATATACATACAAAGTAAGATGGCTGTTGACGCGCTAAACCAGTATGTCCTGTAATATTATATACAACCAACTAAAACCGCACTAACCAACTAATCTAATTTCTTAAACTTGTATCACCAATGACTGTAATATTTGCGGCGCAGACTCGCGCACATAGGAGTGCATGGTGTGTCCAGCATTATTATCGGCCAAGTAGTGTTATTGTCGCATTGCACCGTGTTCACCGTAAGGGACTTTGCCTCCCCACCAAAGGACATCGTAATTACTCGGAGGCATATAGTGCCAAACAATTTGCGTTAAACTTTCATGATGCTAATGGACGATAAAAGGCGGCGTAGCTTATAAGCAGCGGTGGGATTCTTATGGTAGATGCGCCGACTCTAAATATAGGACCGCACAGCGCCGATGCAAGTGATGCGATTAACGTAAAACTATGAAACACGTTTGTGGAACGCCAATGGATTAGTGGCAATATTGGCATTTCACGGCGCGGTGTACTGTCTGTTATGGTAATTGCACTGACATCAACCATAACGACACGACATCAATCTATTTGATTCATCGGCGGCACTTTCAATTTTGAATTAAAAACGAAATCAATACGAAGTAATCGTTGTAGAAGCATCAGAAGCAGCAGCAGCTACAGCAGCAACAGCAACAGCAGCAGCAGCAGCAGCAGCAGCACATGACCACCATCGTCATCATCATCGTTATCATCAGCAGCAACAGCAGCAGCAGCAGCAGCAGCAGCAGCAGCACATGACCACCATCGTCATCATCATCGTTATCATCAGCAGCAACAGCAGCAGCAGCAGCAGCAGCAGCAGCACATGACCACCATCGTCATCATCATCGTTATCATCAGCAGCAACAGCAGCAGCAGCAGCAGCAGCAGCAGCACATGACCACCATCGTCATCATCATCGTTATCATCAGCAGCAACAGCAGCAGCAGCAGCAGCAGCAGCAGCACATGACCACCATCGTCATCATCATCGTTATCATCAGCAGCAACAGCAGCAGCAGCAGCAGCAGCAGCAGCACATGACCACCATCGTCATCATCATCGTTATCATCAGCAGCAACAGCAGCAGCAGCAGCAGCAGCAGCAGCACATGACCACCATCGTCATCATCATCGTTATCATCAGCAGCAACAGCAGCAGCAGCAGCAGCAGCACATGACCACCATCGTCATCATCATCGTTATCATCAGCAGCAACAGCAGCAGCTGCAGCAACAACGATATCACATAATATCTGTAAGAGGAATTGTTATATTAGCAGCAAGTATTAAGTGTTAATAGTGGAAATGTTCATCAGGTTGGAATAATAACTTGCTCATCACATCATCTCGCGCGCAGAGGAAGAATAAACAAATGTAAATAAATAAAGGCTGCCGACGACAGTCGAAACGTTGAAGGGTTTCAAAAGTGTAGTAGCGTTTGAGAAAATTCTATTTTAAATTGTTATTTTTGTTATAGCACTAATTATTATTAAGTACGCATTGCGTTTCCGTGGCGACTCTAGCGTGGGCATAATCTCCCTTGCCTCGTCATCCGCCTCCGCTCGACTATTCTCAAGCCGACGGTGTTTACCCGACATACACTGTAGGCCTATAGAACTGCGATCCATTGACATGCTCGGAGTTCGCCACTATTCTCGACTGCGTACGGGCGAACATGGAATTGTGGGGAGAATTTCGTCCAAAATGTAAATGGAATATATAGCAAAAAATTGTGTTTGCATTGTGATTGAACTGCCCATTTGTGTAAAGTATTTACCTCTTGCCTGCGTAGCATCAAACCCATTTTGACTGCAGTCGTCATAGTTGTTCTTGTTACTGTTTGGTTAAAATGAATTTCGCGCTATGTCGATGAACGCATTTTTACCCAGGATATTTTGCGTAAAGCCGAAATGAACCGATCTCTGAACAGGTCAATGCAGCTGCATTACAGCTGCCGCAGACTGATACAACGCCATTGCGCAAACATAA
Organism: Escarpia spicata; assembly: GCA_963995525.1. Classification (NCBI taxonomy): domain Eukaryota; kingdom Metazoa; phylum Annelida; class Polychaeta; order Sabellida; family Siboglinidae; genus Escarpia; species Escarpia spicata. Next base: position 14,214,083 of record OZ023209.1, on the reverse strand, counting down.
ATAATCCATTAACAAAATTGTATTTTCGCGTCAGTTAAGTTATTGTTCTCCGTGTTATAGCATCAGATCTTTCACATGATGGCAACCGTTCGCGTGTCAACAGAGTAGCCGATTTGCAGAATTAACCAAGATTAAAAAATATGTCACAAGTCTGGATTGACATTGAGGTATATCAGGAATGGGTGTTTGTCGAGTCGAGTTATGCCGTTTTCACCAATTTCCCACAAGAGGGAAAGTCACACGCTGTGGTGGTGTAATCGGACGATACATTTCTCACGTAGTCAAGCAAACGGTCTTATCGCGGTATTTGTATTCTTGAAGGGTGTGATCGCTAGATATGTCTTCCTTCTACAATTCTTGCATCGGACTCAATCGAGACAATCCTGGTTCGAATCCTGTCCTGCCGTTTCGAACCTTGGGCAAATGCGTTCACTCTACGTTGTTCCAGTTCATTCAGTTGTATGAACGAGTACCTGACTATAGACAATGGTGGATATTTGTGTACGAATGGTCTTCCCGCATTAACTACAGCGTGGTTGAATGTTTCCCTGGGAAGTCGAGAAAGGGTACGATCGAACAAGTCTGCGAGGGTGTAAAATGTAAAGCGCTTTGAGCAGTCCTAAGGACTGCTCTGTACAAGAACTTGCCTTTTTATCCACATATCCATGGTTTATACTTCGTTTTTCCCGTTGATCTCATGTATTCAAACACGCTTTACACGCTTGTCATTATTAACATACTCCCACTATTGGTCTAACATACCCCGAGGGAGTAATATTGTTTCTTCCCCGCTTAAACCGACTATTCAATTTGGTATTACCTGTGGTTTTGTCTAAATTAACGGCCGCAGGGAGACAGACATACTATTTTTGTATTGTCAATCACTGGTCGGTAGGTAACTGGTCACGCAAAAGCCTCCTACGCACCTTTAGACGATGCTTGGAACTGTACTCTTGAATCAGCAAAGTCACGCCGTCATACATTAGTTGTCCCTTGTCAATACGTTCACGTTGGTTAAGAAAAAGCTTGAGTGGGTGTGCATTAACAACCCTGGAGACAAAATCAAACAGAAATTCTTAAAGTACTGAATGGTTATAAAAAAATACTGATAGGAGTAACTTTCTCACGCTTAAGAAAGATAAACGAACTTGAGGATACGACGTCAAGTGGTTTAACAACCCTTGAGACATGATCACATAGAAGTTTATAAGATATTAAAATTATTATTAAACTACCTTTTGAAGCCTTTAAGAAAGATGGACAAACAAGAGAACAGGACGGAAAGTAGACAACGAACTGTGTAGATTAAATCGTGTATTCATTATCACAGAGAACATACAAGAAAAGGAACGCACTATCTATTGACTGTCTAAATGCGAGCAGCGTGAATATGTGCAAAAACAACACTTTCGAAAACATCAGAATGACGGATTTCACGTGAATACAATAAATATGCCGGACGCTCAATAAGCTAATGGTGTGTCCTTGCCTATTTCCCATTGAGATGTTCACTTCGGACGGCAATCTTGTTGTATATAATATAAATGCTATGAACTACATGTATTGCATATTTGTGATTACACAATCGCAATGGAAAACAACATTATTCAACGTTACTGTTGGTCCGCAAACAAATATTATGATTCCGGATGTTTTGTAAGCCACATACGTCTGAGCCACTGATGTTAGCTGGTTGACTCGTCACCTGGGAACGCATTCAATGCCTCGTTTGTCGGAGGAGAATTGACAAGGGATGAAACATATCACTGTTGACTTACGAAAATAAACTCGCATGCCGCATGAAACTAATACGTTCACTGTAGCGTTTTTTAGAATGGTTGCGTATTTGAAGAAGAAAAATACACGCATGCACACACGCGCAAGCGCACGCGCGCAGACACACATACACGCACGCACATATGCAGGCGTGCATGCGTGGTATATGTAATATGTATATATATATGTGTGTGTGTGTTTGTGTGTGTGTTTGTGTGTGTGTGTGTGTGTGTGTGTGTGTGTGTGTGTGTGTGTGTGTGTGTGTGTGTGTGTGTGTGTGTGTGTGTGTGTGTGTGTGTGTGTGTGTGTGTGTGTGTGTGTGTGTGTGTGTGTGTGTGTGTGTGTGTGTGTGTGTGTGTGTGTGTGTGTGTGTGTGTGTGTGTGTGTGTGTGTGTGTGTGTGTGTGTGTGTGTGTGTGTGTGTGTGTGTGTGTGTGTGTCTGTGTCTGTGTCTGTGTGTGCCTGCGTATGTGCGTGCGTGTTTCATGTGATTTGTTGTGTTGTTTATGTAGTAGCAACATATATAGTAGATATACCACACACTGAAAAAACCGGATATGTTAAAAGAACAAACATAGCAACATGCAAATGCTCCTTTGTTAAGTAATGTAGAATATATTAGACGGGTTGCAGTGTACATTATGAAAATCAAAAATGACATTTGATGAGTGGCAACAGTAAGAAATAAGACACTCATTTAACTAGTTCAACAGTACCGTAACAATGCGGCGTTAATTGAATATAGACAAGTTGCGCAAGTAAATAATTATAATTAATATAAATAATTCACAACATATTTGTAGCAATGAGAAGCATATGACTGGAACATAAAATATATAATGTGCTGGCATAATGTTAGATAAGATCAGAAAAGTATTAATGAAGTGCCGGAATATTTGCAAGTGTGGATTGTGTTTGGACTTCATAAAGTGACGAAATATTTGCAAAAACATAAAATATTGGTTAAGCATGACCTCGAAAAAATCTTCACGTATTAGTGACAACTACTGCCAATGCGTCAAGACATAATAATTATCTTACGCAGCTGTAGGCCCTACTGCGTTGTAAAATGTTAAAACAGAAACAATTAAGGCAATGCGTTAATACTATTTAATATGTATCAGGCGATGTTTGTCAGTGTTAGTTAATGCAAGTTAGATTTCTTCGGATAGTATCGATTGGTAGTGGTAAAGTTCGCCTAAAATGAAATTGTTTTATTATTTGTGTACTTATAGTCATACTATTCTTTGCAGTGTAAAACAAATACATTACACTTTATTTTAACGTACAATTAATGGTTGTTATTATTACAATATCAGTCAAATCGTTTCGAATTGTGTAGTGCTCATATTGACTAATGTTTCGATTTCTGTAAACTAATTCAACAGTTACGTTGACTGTCCTACAAAGTGTTGCTATGGCAATATCGAATGGCAATTATTTTAACAACAATACAATTTCCATTTAATCATGATATACATGTACTTTGTACATTTCGTTATGCGGCATATTGTAGTTATTTTCAGTTTGGTCATCTACATGTTTGATATATCCTACCTTGTAGTATATTAAATAAAATAAACAATTTTTTATTATTTAATTGTTCAATGAATTTATTTTATAGCATAACATAATATTTATTTCTGTACTGTGCATAATACAAATTATAGCATTCAAATTCAACGGATTTTCGATATCATAAACGAATTTTGCTTCATCGGCTCAGTTTGCTTGTATTGTTGGTAGAGGTGTTTGGACGAACATTGTTTATGTAACGGCTATTTGGCAACATTGCACCAGACATTATCCTGTTTTCCGGATATGTGATAAAGGAGATTGTTACGTTTTATGTCTACGAATGAGATGGTGAGCGCACAGTTTATGATGGCAGGATGTGATAAAAAACATTTGAACTGGCGAAATTGGCAACATTTCTGCTGCTATGTGGATTCCGCGTAACACAATTGCGGATAAATAGAATCGCACCGTCGGTTAGTAGAATTAAATATTTATATACACTGATCTATAGACAGAAAGGCTTGAGTTTTCCGGGAAATTATATATACATTTAAATGTTTATTTATATATTTAATATATACAATGGATCTTAGCCTTGCGGTATCCTCGGTAACACAGCCGTTACACAATTAAGGCTCCCGTCCCTCGGACAGTTCCAAATTATCATCGTAACAGCAAAGCATTGGAAATTACACCCTCTAACACGGTCAACACGAAGTACACGTCATTATGTTCGAGTTCCTAAGGTGACATTACTAGTGAAGTTCCACTGCATAAATAGTGTCCTAGAAAACTCAAGCATTTTCCTATAGATCAGTGTATGTGATGCGAAAACGATACACGGTAGACGAAAAACGGTCAAACAAATGCATATATAATGACACAATTTTTCGTTCGAGTATACCAATTTACATAACATTGTGGCTATTCTGCTGAAGCGTGTTAGTGCCACCAGATAAAAAAATTCTATCTCGTAATTACGAGATAGTAGAGAACCGGAAACGCTTTTTCAGCAATCAAGTGCGGAGCAAGGAATATACGGCCGCCACTTAGTTATAATCAACCGTACAGGTGCGGGTAGCGGGGGATCTATCAGAACTGGTGTTGGAAGCCATGGATCGTGACTTACGGCTGCTCTGTACTTCAACATCGGGTTACGTTACATGGACATTCCCGGTGCTCTGGCCATCAATCACCGCATAGTGATTAGTATGAGGACTCTTAAGTGCTCGCTGAGTCAGCAAAATCTGTTTCGACGGAGACAATGGATGCATTGATGGGTTTTCCAGGTATACAATACGGCTGAATGTGTTTCATACAAGTATCAATCCCAGGGTGATTGCTGGCTACTATATGGAGATGTCCACAAACTTGCTGGTTGTCCGCAACTAGTGCGTGGAGACATGGGAACTGAAAATGGACACGTAGCACGAATGTAGACATTCTTCTCTGGACGGGACAGTTCCTGAACGGAGCAAGCAAGGAATAGAAAGCTTTTGGTGCATCTTGAGAAAGGAGTGTACCCACTTCTGGATGGACACCCTCAGAACCTTGAAAGACCAAGGTGATTTCACCGGTGATGTAATTGATACAAATCTGATGCAGTTCTGTTTCTGCACCGTGGTGCAGGTAAGATAAACGTTACACATTTAACGTGGAGACTGCTTCGCCAATGTATGGGATGTTCCACAAGTTATCTTGGCATGGGGATACGGTATGCGTCAAAGTCACTAAGAGTTGGTTGCTGTCTGCGACGTGTGATTTGATCAATTTTGATAATTTCATTCCTGTGATCTGACAAAATAACTAAAATTAGATTGTCCAGATCCAAAATTATTGTTGAATGTGATTAAGACGTAGATGTGACGGGAACGAACGCTCTGATAAGGACACTGCTAGGGTGTTGGGGCAACATTGTGCTTTACAAATTGTACATAAAATCGTGTATTTGGACGTCAACAATGACATGACGTTAACATGCTTCCGCCATTGTCGTCACTGATCGTTCTCGGGATAATTTCTGGAAGCAAAAATAAATGTCACATACAAGGGGTAGACATGTTCTGTATTTTGTGGACATATCAGACGTCAGTAACAATAAAAAACATTATATTATATAATTCTTACCAAAATAATGGTTGCTTTCAGAATGACTTGGACCGCGTTGTGCCAATCTGGAACAGCCATCGAATTCGTCCTAGCAAAAACGAAAACGTTCCACATGGAAGGCCTGTGGTATTATATTCGATAACTGAAGTAGTTTCGTCAAGAAACTACAACAGAGCAGTGGACCAACTGAAATTTGCCATAATTTTCAATTTATGCAAATATAGTGGGAAAACATAACTTGTTACATTATTCCCGTCTGATGCAGGTGTTCTACTGAATCTCGACGAGATGTTTAGCTGCATTTTGCACATAAAGTCAATGCCTTATGCCTTGTGTGTGGATTCTCATCGAAAGAAAGAGTTCATAGAACATCACTATCCACTGAAATGCTCAAAGGAAATACATCCAATGACTCAAATGTAGTTCACACACCGGAGTTAAATTTGCCGAGATTGAGTATTGTCTAGTTACCTAGACCACGTCCATGACCCAAATGTTGCTTTCTAGCACCCCAAAGAATCCGCATGTATGCCCGATCGACCTACGAGCCAAACCTTTCATGGGATTTAGCTCCACTGTAACTGTTGGAACTGTGATCAGAACAGAGTCAGTGCAGTAGCCATATCCATGATGTCGTCTTTTTTTTTCCCTTTTGGAACGTCTTTTCTTCGGGTGCTCCCCCCTCGCCTCTTGCGCACTTGTTTGAACGTTTAGCTGGACGAATCGAAGTTTAATAAGCTGGTTTCATGTTTTCTTGTATTCTTTTTGGCATTAGCATTGCCTACCAAATAACATTTCGTAGCTTTTGCGGCTTGTTCACTGTCGTCCGAGTCATCACTTTCTCTACCTCTCTTCAGACGCAATTTTTTTATAATGAATTCAGTACGCGTTCCTTTATTGATTTGTTTTGGTTCTGCCCAGGCATAATACCTTTGCCAAACTGTTTCACAGCAAACTTCTCTCCAGCACTTGGCAGATAACTAAACAGCATGGCGTCATCAGCTTCCTCAAGTATAAATCGGTCAATCTGAATAAAGAAAACAAAAACAGACAACAATGTCAATAATAAATAAGTGTATGTAGTTCCAGGGTCATTGCTTTATTGTAGATGTTTCCGTTGAGTACTGGTCATACTGAAGTTCAAAACTTAATGAGACATTTAATTCTCCTTCAAAGATTTTCCAATCGTCAACACTCGTATTTCATAATTATACATTTTCTCAAGTGTTTTCCAAGGGGCTAATTTTATTATTACGATAACTGTTTTACTATGACAATAGTTCCATGACTATCGCGGTAGTAATGCGATAGTTATAATATAATAGAAGCTTAAGACAATAGGCAAATTTTGCTTTTCATAAACTGAGAGGGGCATTTACTGTAAAAGCACACTTAAAATATTAAAAAGGATATCTTCCACCGTGACGTGGAGCAAGGGATGCACCCCTTGGATCGGCCCCGGGGAACACTTTTGGCATCCAAAATGGTCACCTTCAGTCACAAGCGGTGCAAACCCCCTGACCCACCCAGATCCGCCGTTGATATGAATTAGGGGGAGGGTGAATTGAAGACATCGTGTCGATCAAATTTCCTAGCACATCCATGAAAATCTATTAATGTTACAAATACTTAAGAGAGAATGTCAAGCGGCAATGCACTCTCCTTGTCCTCTTCTATTTTCTGTATTTGTTCTTTGGTAACACCCCGATTTCGAAAGAATTGTCTAAGCCCTGCCTCCATTTCTGAAAGTAAAACCTTCTTTCAATAAAATTAATTGTAGTAAATAAGGACATGAATAATAATGTCCATCGATATTTCTGAGATATGATTTGTTTTCTTATACCTCAAATCATGTTACAAGATCTGCTTTACAAACTGTCAACTAGTCATACAGCCGTTAATATATATATATATATATATATATACATATATATATATATATGTATATATAAGATGCTACACCGTAATGCCACTGCTATTGGTGTATTTGAAAATAATAATGGAACAATGGTAGAATACACGGCCCACAGTCTGAGCAGCCATTTGATTGAATTTAATTGTAAGCAGGGACATTACATTATATAACAAATACACAAAACATATTTACGTATTATGTCATACTATGGTAAAGTGCTGCCATGATCATCATTATTAAAATGTAGTAAGTACTAAAATGAAATATAAATTCAGTGTATTAATTACCCGGTTTAATCAATACCTAACATTACATTTCTGATAACCTTATTTAATTAAATATAGGTTATGTCAATGACTGCGAGAAATTGTTAACGAAAAACCAAGTGTGGTCTAACCCCACATTAATCCAGCTTAACGTTAACCTTAGAGTGGTGCCACCAAACGGATGTTTGTTGTGAAACTTATGCTTCGGATAGAAAAATCAAGGTTTTCGTACATTTTGATCATAATAAGTCAGTAATTATAAATTTGTATCACGTGTGTGTAGAATATATGTTGTACATATATGATGAGCAGTTTGGAGACTGTAAATGACCATTTTCATGGTTGTTTTGGGGTGCGGGGCTAAACTGCAAAACTATACCCTGGACATTTTTTATTATACAATCCGCACACTCGTATGCACATGTATCTAGATAACGTCAGCGCTGTCTACATCAAGAACTATCAAGCCACAACACACGATTCTGTTTATATTTACCGAGTGGTTCTTCGTAAAAACATCTCAGACCTTGCTGATAACAATAGACAGCGACAACTGCTTCCGATCAACTGGCTGCTATCTCGTAATTACGAGATAGAAAAAGATTATTCTGGTGGCACTAACAGGCTTCCGTACTATTCTTCAGTAGCTCATTTTGGACCCAAAAAAAACTCAGCTGTTTCATGTAAATTCAGTCCAACGTCATTCTGGGTTCATTTTGCAGCGGAAATTCGTTTTAATGATTCCGTCTATGTATTGCTGGTGGACTGTGTGCTGACTGAACGGTGTTTGCATGATGGTTATTTCGCGTAACGACGGCAGATATTACGCTGTTTCCCCAACGTGTGATAAAGGATGCTGTAACAAGAACGTTTTATGCCTACAAACGAGATGGCGGAGGGTTTATGAAGGCAGGAAGCAATAAAACACACTTGACATGATGAAACTAGCAACATTTGCTCCGTAATGTACATGCGTCCTAATATAGTCTACTGCTGCAGTCTTACATGCATGGGATTATTGGAGTGTCTGATGACTTTGACGTTATGTAATTAAAATAAGAAATACATAGGCTTGTACAATCCTCGCGCATATGCACGTTTATCTCATATAACTAATGTATCGTGTATTTTATTGCGTAATCAGTCCATTGATCCACACCGATCCGTAAAATTTGTGAATCAAAATAATTACGTTACAGTTTGAATTATAAAGGGATTGTGTTTGGTATCATTCAGGACGGATTTCCCTTGACAACATGCGACATTGATAATAACCAAGTGTGTATGGCCACGCTACGTATTGGACTAGCGAAGACGGTGCCACAAGGTCTCTACTGCGCATGTGACGCGTGTCAGAACTGGACTTGGACGGAACCACACATATTCGACAATATGGCGTTCAACTGGTACCATCACTGGAGAGGTACGTGTGTGTGTGTGTGTGTGTGTGTGTGTGTGTGTGTGTGTGTGTGTGTGTGTGTGTGTGTGTGTGTGAGAGAGAGAGAGAGAGAGAGAGAGAGAGAGAGAGAGAGAGAGAGAGAGAGAGAGAGAGAGAGAGAGAGAGAGAGAGAGAGAGAGAGAGAGAGAGAGAGAGAGAGAGAGAGAGAGAGAGAGAGAGAGAGAGAGAGAGAGAGAGAGAGAGAGAGAGAGAGAAAGAGAGAGAGTGTGTGCCTCCGCGCGTGTGTGTGCGTGTGCTTATGCGTGTGTGTGTGTGTGTGTGTGTGTGTGTGTGTGTGTGTGTGTGTGTGTGTGTGTGTGTGTGTGTGTGTGTGTATGTGTTGCTTGTGCGTGTGCGTGTGCGTACGTGCGTGTGTGTCGAATGTACACGAGACTATTAGTTGAGTGTTTGAACATTCGTACCTTCGTATGTACGTGTGTAAGATAGCCTCTCGGCGACCTTCAGTACAGGCTACTGGCTAATCTAATACTATGCATATCTTTACAGGCGTCTGACTCATCCCATACTACTTATGTCATTACAGGCGACTGATTCAGCTAATACTGCATCTGTCGTTACAGGCAACTGACTCAGCTAATACTGCTTCTGTCAGTACAGGCAACTGACTAAGCTAATACTGTTTCTGTCATTACAGGCGACTGATTCAATTAATACTGCTTGTGTCGTTACAGGCGACTGACTCAGCTAATACTACTTCTGTCATTACGACTGACTGAATCATCCAATCCTACGTTTCTCTTTACAGGCGGCTTACTTATTCAATACTATTGTCTATCTTTACAGGCAACATTTGCTATTCAGAATTGACATTTTTAATACTAAATACTAATAGTATTTCTAAAATATCTGTAAAATGGGTTTGATATTTTATTATAGGCCTACCGATTTTACACTATTTATTGTGATTTTAGATTATTTATTATATTACTGTGATGATAGTTATTATATATGCTAGATATAGATTTACAGAGAAACGTTGTGATAACTCGTTATTCAAGGGGGCGAAATCAGACTATTTAGGACAGTTAATTGTAACCCCGAGAATGATAGCTAAGAAAATAAGGGCTACGAAGGTTCCAGAAAGAAGTCAGAGTACTACAGACCAGTGAGTTTAACGTCAGTGACTTGCAAATTATTAGAAAGACTAATTAAAGATCACTTGATGGATTTTCTTGTTAAACATAACTTGTTAAACCCATCTCAACATGGGTTTCTAAAAGCGAGGTCATGCTTAACACATATGTTATGTTTTTTGGAAGATATCACTAAGTGGGTAGACGAGGGATCACCTGTAGATATCATCTACTTAGATTTTCAGAAGGCTTTCGCAAAGTGCCACATCAAAGATTACTGCTTAAATTAAAGGCCCGTGGCATAGGAAATGGTTTAATTAACTCGATAGAAAAATGGCTAATTGAGAGAAGACAACGAGTAGTAGTTGATGGGGAGGCTTCAAACTGGAAATCAGTTCTGAGTGGGGTACCACAGGGATCAGCACTGGGACCTATATTATTCTTAATATATATCAACGATTTGGACGATGTTATAACAAGCAAGGTTTTGAAATTTGCGGATGATACAAAATTGTTTAGAAGAATTAAACGTGATGGAGATAGACAGCATTTACAAGATGATATTGACAGGTTAATAAAATGGTCTGAAAAATGGCAAATGTTGTTAAATTTTGGGAAATGGAAATGCGTCCACACAGGACATGGGAACGTATATGTACAGTATGCAATGAGGGGTTCTGTACTAAGGTAATAGAAAAGGACTTAGGGTTAACCATTAGTGCTGATATGAAGGTTTCAGAGCAGTGCGGTATTGCCGCTTCAAAGGGAAATCGAATCCTTGGATTAATTATGCGAAACATAACGTATAAGGAAAAATAACTAATAATACTGCTGTATATAAATGAATGGAACATATTATCTAATGATTGTGTTGGTGCTAGAAGCGTGAACATGTTTAAAAATAAAATCGACACATACCTACCTACCTTAAAAGGACGGGATACACGTAGATAAAAAAAGTATTGGACTCTCGATAAGCCAAAAGGCTTCCTTGTCCACCTGCCACATAGAGGTAAGTTTCTGGATGACAGTCTTGTTAAATCTTGTTAAATCTTGTTAAATCTTGTTGTTATTATTATCTTTGCAGGCGACTGGCTCATCCAATGCTACATCTGTGTGCATTTCTGGGACATCTGAATTTCTTAGACATTAAATTTTTTCTGGACATTTGCTACTGAGAATTGACTTCTGAACATACTACGGTTCTTTATAAGATATATGTAAATATGAGTTTTACATTTTATTATACTAATGTTATCCTATTTATGATCTTAGATTATTTATTGTCTTACTCTATTTATTAACAGTTATTATATACGCTAGATAGATATAGATTTCCAGAAACAAATGTTGTGATGATGATTCTACATTATTTTGATAACGATCTGATAATCTTTGATAATATTTCGTTTTATGGAATGTCTGATGAAGGAGGTGTGTAAGTTGACGGATATAGTGAAGGAGAAACTAAATTCGCAGGGGGGACTCGCAGAGAAGCCTGAAGCTGGAGGCATAGATAAAGACAGCAAAAATAATTAAGCAAAGAACAGTCTGGAAAACTGTTCTGAAGCTGGGTATAAATGTGTTTGTTTAAATGCAAGGAGTATAGTAAACAAAAGAAATGAACTAAACATTATGGTAGAAGATATTGACCCTCACATAATAGGTATAACCGAATCATGGGCAACCACCGATATATCAGATGCCGAAATGGGATTGACAGGATATGTAATGTTTAGGAAAGATAGAATAGGAAGAAGGGGAGGTGGAGTTATTTTATATATTAAAGAATCTATCCAGGCTTATGGAATAAAATTAGACAGAGAAGCAAATTGCGAACAAGCTGTTTGGTGTAACATAGTTACAGGAAACTCAACGTTAACGGTTGGATTAGTTTATCGAAGTCCAAACATAAGCATAGAAGAGAATGAAAAAATACAAAACGCTATAAGGGAAGTGAGCAAAAGGGACTGTGTTATTATGGGGGATTTCAACCATGGGCATATAAAATGGAAATCTCTACAGAGTATGGGTAGTGAGGACCACAGGTTTTTCGTTTTAGTACAAAATAGTTTCCTTTCACAACATGTGCTAGAACCAACCAGGGGAGAGAATGTGTTAGACTTAGTTTTGTCCTCACAGAATGAATTAGTTGACAATGTTAAATTATGTGAGCCTCTGGGAAGTAGTGATCACAACCAGATACATTTTACCATCAAAGTAAAATCAGAAAGAAATAATAAAAAGCAGTTCAGGAGAAATGTCCACAAAAGAAAAAAGATATAAGGAAATGAGGAAATATTTAGCAAAGATAGACTGGAATAAAACACTGAAGAATAAGACAGCAACAGAATGCTGGAATATCTTACAGAATGAAATAGAGTGCATCGTAGATCAATTTGTTCCCTTAAAAAAACAAGGGAAACGGACCAGAAAGAAATATTTATCGAAAGAAGCCATTAGACAAATTAAGTATAAACAAATGATGTGGAAGTCATATAGACGTACTGGAAATGACGAAGACTACAACATTTATAAAGAAGCACTAAACCAAGCTACAGCTGAAATTAGAAATTCAAAGAGAAGCTATGAACCTAAATTAGCGTGTAATATAAAACATGACAGCAAGAGTTGTTATGCGTATGTTCGAAGCAAACAGAAAGTTCAGGATAAGGTCGGTCCTCTAGAAGGTAGTGCTGGAAATATAATATCAGAAGGATTCTTAATGGCAAAAGACCTGAATGAGTATTTTAGTTCAGTGTTTACCAGAGAAGACACTAGTTCACTGCCAGTACCAGAGGCTAAGTTCAAGGGGGTAGAATCATACTATTTACGACAGTTAATAACAACCCCAGAAATGGTAGCTAAGAAAATTAGGGCATGAAGGAAAATAAATCACCTGGAGTGGATGGTATTCCACCCAAACTACTATTGGAAATTGTAGAAGAAATTAGCATACCGCTTGCAACAGTTTTCAACTTGTCATTTGAAAAGGGAGTGGTTATTTTAGAATGGAAAGGCAAACATTATACCGTTATTTAAAAAAGGTTCAAGAAACAAGTCAAATAATTATAGACCAGTTAGTTTAACATCGGTGATTTGTAAATTATTAGAAAGACTAATTAAAGATCTCATGGTGGATTTTCTTGTTAAACATAACTTGATAAACCCATCTCAACATGGGTTTCTAAAAGCGAGGTCATGCTTAACAAATATGTTATGTTTTTTGGAAGATATCACTAAGTGGGTAGATGATGGATCACCAGTAGATATCATCTACTTAGATTTTCAAAAAGCTTTCGACAAAGTGCCACATCAAAGATTACTGCTTATACTAAAGGCCCATGACATAGGAAATGGTATAATTAACTGGATAGAAAAATGGCTGATTGACAGAAGACAACGGGAAGTTGTTGATGGGGAGGCTTCAAACTGGAAATCAGTTTTGAGTGGGGTTCCACATGGATCAGTACTAGGACCTATATTATTCTTAATATATATAAACGATTTGGACGATGATATAGCTAGCAAGGTGTTGAAATTTGCAGATGATACAAAAGTGTTTAGAAGGATTAAAAGTGATGGAGATAGGCAGCATTTACAAGATGATCTTGACAGGTTGATCAAATGGTCTGAAAAGTGGCAAATGTTGTTCAATTTTGGGAAATGTAAATGCCTTCACACAGGACATGGGAAGGAATAAGTAGAATATACAATGGGGGGAACTGTACTAAGTACTACTGTAAAAGAAAAAGACTTAGAGCTGACAATTAGTGCTGACATGAAGGTTTCAGAGCAGTGTGGAATTGAAGCTTCAAAAGGAAATCAAATCCTTGGATTGATTAGGCGAAATATAGCATATAAAGAAAAAATACCGCTGTATAAAACAATAGTTAGGCCTCATTTAGAATATTGTATACAAGCGTGGAGGCCATACCGCGAGAAGGACATAGGTATGCTAGAATGAATACAGGGGAGAGCGACTAAAATGATATCAAAACTGAGGGATCTTAGTTATGAAAAATGCCTAAAAAATGTGGTTTAACAACACTAGAGACCAGGAGATTGAGAGGAGATCAGATAGAAGTGTTTAAAATATTGAATGGTTATGAAAATATTTATAGAATTATGTTTTTTTTAGTTAAGAAAGATAGAAAGACTAGAGGACATTACGTTTCATTAGTAAAGGAGCAGTGTAGATTAGACGTAAAAAAGTTCTCATTTTCACAAAGGACTCTGAATGAATGGAACAGATTATCTGATGATTGTGTGGGTGCTAGTAGTGTGAATATGTTTTAAAATAAAATCGACACATACCTCAGAAGGGCTGGCTATATGTAGATAAAAGGGTTGGACTCTCGATAAGCCAAAGGGCTTCCTTGTCCACCTCCCATCTAGAGTTAATTCTATGGATGGCTATCTTGTTAAAATCTTGTTACAATCTTGTTAAAATTTATGATATGCACTACTACTAATAATGTTATAACAATTAGAACACTACATTTTTAAAATTAATGTTTTATAGTTGTTGATTTGACTATTTTAAATCGTCAATGAACTAATACACTCAACCGACTTAAAAGTCAGATCCTCTGCATGCCTCATGAGCGCCTCAATTTGGCAAATACCGACGCTATATAATACTTCATTATTATTGTTATTATAACAGGCGACTGACTCATCCAATACTACTTCTACCTTTACAGGCGACTGACTCATCCAATACTACTTCTACCTATACAGGCGACTGACTCATCCAATACTACTTATATCTTTACAGGCGACTGACTCATCCAATACTACTTCTACCTTTATAGGCGACTGACTCATCCAATACTACTTCTACATTTATAGGCGACTGACTCATCCAATAGTACTTCTGTCATAACAGGTGAGTGACTCATCCAATACTACTTCTACCATTACAGGCGACTGACTCATCCAATACTACTTCTACCTTTACAGGCGACTGACTCATCCAATACTACTTCTATCTTTACATACGACTGACTCATCCAATACTACTTCTACCTTTATAGGCGACTGACTCATCCAATACTACTTCTACATTTATAGGCGACTGACTCATCCAATAGTACTTCTGTCATAACAGGTGAGTGACTCATCCAATACTATTTCTACCATTACAGGCGACTGACTCATCCAATACTACTTCTATCTTTACAGGCGACTGACTCATCTAATACTACCTCTACCTTTACAGGCGACTGACTCATCCAATACTACTTCTATCTTTACAGGCGATTGATTCATCCAATACTACTTTTATCTTTACGGGCGACTGACTCATCCAATGTCACTTCTATCTTTACAGGCGACTGATTCATCCAATACTACTTCTATCTTTACAGGCGACTGACTCATCCAATACTACTTCTAT
>OZ023209.1:14173567-14193567 GCA_963995525.1 Escarpia spicata | reverse complement strand
TAACGTTGCTTGTTTGACCACTGAAGCAACGTTGATGTCTATGGCTTTATGGTTCCACTATGGCCCAATGGGGGTTTGAAGAGAGAGCGACACCTTGTCTATTGACCTATCACACGTCGTCAAGTTTCGTGGCATTCCAACACGTCTTTAAATTAAATGTCAATTGGCCTTTCATTGCGCAGAAGCAGACGACGCTGTCCCTGCTCAAGTCTCTGGGCTATCGGCCTGTGTGGTCGTCACGGAATTATGACTTATGGAAAGTTCATAAAGTACCCGACGACGCCACAGCATCACTGCTGGATCGTGGAGTCTTTGCGAATGTATCAAGTCCAGTAACAAACGGAATAGTGCTGCAGAAATACAGTTCCAAAAATATATATCTTCACAATCGAAGCCTTGCTTGCCTGTGAGTATGCGAATACGCATACGTATGTGTACAATGAACACGCGTTGTGTTCAGATTGTACGTACAATGTCGATCTTGTAAGGCATACTTTGGAATACTCTGTGTTTTACTGTTGTGTACGCCTTGGAGCCACCAGTAAACGTAAAGCCCGCGTCTCTGCACGTATCTCAGTATGGTGATGTGCAGCCAGAGCGACGTTGTTTCGATCTGATGTGACATATTGAACTCAGCACTGTCACACGGGTGTTTCTCTGGTGCAGTTCGTGCTCTGGATGTCTCTGTTGATCACCGTCTCCGTCATCGTGATAGGACTGTTGTACGCACGTCGCACCGACTTCGACTGCCATCTCGCAGGAGAGATGCGATTCCCGAGGATATGCGGACGGGTCAGTTTGCGAGTGACGACGATGAACGGAGATACTGGCTCTGCTTTGTGCTTGGACGGTTCTGGTGGCTCTTCGGGGTCACTATTTGAACTTTCCTGCAAGCGTAAATATATCACATATCAATTAGGTTTCGTATATTTATACTTGATAGGTGAAATAATGGTGTGTGTGTGTGTGTATCTGTGTATCTGTGTGTGCGTGTGTGTGCGTGCGTGCGTGTGTGTACACGTTCGTGCGCATATGTGAGTCTGAGAGTGAGACTGTGCGTGTGTGCGTGCGTGTGTATGTGTTTATATGCGTTTATGTGAATGTGTGTGTGTGTGTGTTGGTGTGTACGTGTGTGTTTGTATGTACGTGTGTGTGCGTGCGAGTGTGTGTGTGTGTGTTTGTGTGTGTTTGTGTGTGTGTGTGAGTGTTTGTGTGTGTGTGTGTGTGTGTGTGTGTGTGTGTGTGTGTGTGTGTGTGTGTGTGTGTGTGTGTGTGTGTGTGTGTGTGTGTGTGTGTGTGTGTGTGTGTGTGTGTGTGTGTGTGTGTGTGTGTGTGTGTGTGTGTGTGTGTGTGTGTGTGTGTGTGTGTGTGTGTGTGTGTGTGTGTGTGTGTGTGTGTGTGTGTGTGTGTGTGTGTGTGTCTGCGGGTGGGTGTTGTTGCGTGTCTGTTATAAAGGTTGTTATTCTTCTATAAAATAACCTCCAGGCGGTTGATAATAACTTGAGTGTAACAACGAGTAATGAACAAGAAAGATGATAATCCTAATAATTATGTACATGTATTTGATAATAAGGACAACCTCATTACGAAATATAAGAAATTATATACCTTAAAATGTGGGTAATTTCATAAATTAAAAGATATCCATAATTCACAAATTTAATCAAGTAATATATTCAACTATTACGCCAAAATTTCAAACCTTGTTAATAATGGTTACATATAAACTAAATTAATTAAGAATAACAGGAAATAAATGGATAATAGTAAACCAATATTAATCAAACGTTACCTGCTTAGCCACATAGGCCTAACAGTAATTGACGTTATTGACATTTGAGAAGTTAGTGTACACCATTATTAGTTCGGCTCAATCACCAAAACGTGTTAATTAATTATTACAACAAACAAATTCGTTGCAGAACAATCACCAACGCTTGGTGCAGTGGTAGAGGGGGTAGAAACACCACATAATATACACAATTACAGTTTCACGAAGCCAGTCGAACGTAATAAAGAAATCAACGGGATTGGTTGTTAGGGGTAGATATCATGCAAGTAAAACAATAATAAATTGGTAACAGAAGAATGGTTCAGTGGGATGTCAAGACGAGAAGTTTTCTGGATAAGTACGAATCACACCTATTTCAAGGCTACTGTACCAACCGGCCTAGGTGACGTCATCATCGTTGCAGCTTGGATCGTAATTTGTTTAACATTTTACGACAAGTATATATCTAAGAAAACTAGTGAATCACTATTAGCACTACTACTATCCTATTCCCTTTTAGGCAGTTGATCACATTTACCAAAACAACAGAGACAATTTCTATGTGTTAAGATTGACAAAAACTGCACTTTCGCTACAACTGCTGTTAGTAATATCCTATTTCCGTTTATGCTGTTTATTACACTTACTATTACAACAGAGACAAGTTCTTTACGTGTATAATTGAAAAGAACTGCACTTTCAATACAGCTGTTATTAGTTATATCCTGCTTTTCATTTATGCTGTCTATAACATTTACCGAAACAACATAGATAGTTTCAACATTTGCTGTTACTAACATAATCTGCTCGTTCACTACAATTCATGCTTACATTGCAATCACCAACATTTGTATTGTCATGTTTTATGATTATGAGTGGTTTTTGTTTTGAATAATTTTGCTCACCAAGGCTTGCTTAATTTATTGCATGGGCATTACATTAACTACGCAGAGTTGTCTGACGCGTGCCTGCGTGTATCAGACAACTGAATAACGCCCTACATACTCAAACTCCACAATCGGTGACTCGGTGAAGACATAAATGACATGAGTGCACATAGTACTTAAACGTTTCTGCCACAAAATTATACATTGTTTTGTCGAATGAACTGGCGTTATTTACGTCGTCATAAACAAAGGAGTATTTACAGCGTTAAAACATAAGGAACAGTAACTTCACAATGTAACTTTCGAGTTTAACATTTAAAGGCATACATGTCTATAACGTCAAATTTTTTAACTTGAATTCTTCGAAGTTTGTTTCCATCTCAAAACACCGCTAGCTTCATAATTACCCGTATTTGTACTAACACATTATCGACATTTGTAAACCAGTACTATTGTTTAGATCAATTGACATATAGATTTCCCTATAAAGTATCCTATTCTGATGTGACCTGTACGAAAATTGTAATAATGTTAATGGGTTGAAAACAGAAAGGCGCATGCGCAAAACTTACTGCCACACTACCATCAAATCCTTTTAGCCCGGCTAGTCGCGCCAACACTGGCGGTAACTTGCGAGACGAACTGGAACCGGCTTCTTCTTTCTTCGAGCTGGAATCACTTCGTTTGGAACTCTTCTTATCACCACTTCCGGTCGACTTCTTGCTTTGCGTCTTTGTGCTGGAATCGGATTTGGAACCGGAAGTCGACGACGACGACGATGGAACGGCTGACGACGTTGTTTGCTGCGACGAAGACGATGTGTGTTTTGTCGAAATTAGTTCTGTTTTCATTTTGCCGCTGCTCGAAATATCGCCCGCGCTTGGTGCGCACTTGTGCTTGTCGCTGGGTTTCACGGTCAGCGGGGTGTCCGCAGACTCGAAGGACGACGACGGGGCCCCGGGGAAGAGAGCACGCACGCCGATCTGCGCAATCGTCGACTGAACACCGGAACTGTCGACGCTCACCGAGCGCTTCGCACCGAACAACGTACGACGAATGCGTGACGTTCCCGTCACGGGCGTCGCCGTCACGGGCGTCGCCGTCACGGGCATCACCGGTTCGTCATTCTTACGCTGCACGTCACTTCCTCCTCGTCCTTCTCTCCACGAAAATATCGACGAGGACGTAGGAGTGGCCGCCGCCGACGACGGCGGCTGATCGAAGCTGTCGTAGAACTTCCGGCGAGCACTACCTGGTGAGAGACTGTGTCCGCGAGGTGTCGCTGTACTCCTGTCCGGTTGGCGACCGCGCACGTTCTTCGAGAACTGCTCGATGCCGGGCGTGATCACGAGACCACCGACGCGTAACGACGCCGGCAATGTCTCCGAGGGCGGCGCGTCTTCGTACGCCTTCGCCGCGGACGGTCCGACGCAGGCCGGCGTCGTCGTGAAGTGCGTGTGCACCCCTATCGGCTCGTGGTCGACGGAGGCGCTCTTGCGCAGCACCCGAACGCCGCTAGTCCGCTCCGTTGCGATCGCCTCCTCGCGATGCACGGTCTCGATCTCGCCGAGCTTCTCGTACAGCCGAGACATGTCACGTGAAGATAACACAGTCCGCTCGACGGACTCGGATCGCTTCGGCGTGTGCGACGGCGTGATGATCATGGTCGGCGGCGCCACGGGGTATGGCGAGATCTTGCGCGGAAGGTAGCCCTTTGATGGGGACGAGTCGCGTGATGTGTATGCGCTCTGCGTGCCGGACATGTGGAAGGACGAGCGGTGCGCAGCCGCGCGGAACGCTTCTTCGTCGACTTCCGATGCGGCGCTCGTACCGCGCGTTGGCTGCCGGGAACGGCTTGGGCGGTCGAGCGAGGCGAATTGTGAGGTCAGAGGAGTGATGCGGGTTGGAACGGCGAGAACGTCAGAGCGACTGACGCTGGTAATTGGACTAGTCTCGACTTCAGAACTCGACAAACATCTGCATGAGGAACATAACGTATTACGGACAGGTAATAGTGTAGTTTGTTTGTTTTATCAGATGATATTAAAATACAAATGTCAACCTCAGTTATTCTATGGCGCAGTATCCAGTGGTTAGGCCTTCTTTGTTTGACACTTCACTCCCTGGCAGACCTGTTCAACCGAACACCATCTTGACTTCTCTGGGAAGCATTCAGCTATGCTTCCATTAATGCAAAAAAAGCAAAACGTAGTTTCGGTGCTCTAGCTATTGCGCCACCGTTAGGGAGTGAAATCTCAAGCCTACTGCGCAAAACACTGGATACCGCGCTCAACAAGACGGTGTTTCGTTTAAGTCTGCGTACATCGTCATTCACTAACGCTCTCTCTCTGTCTCTCATTCATTCATTCACTCACTCACTCACTCACTCACTCACTCACTCACTCACTCACTCACTCACTCACTCACTCAATCAATCAATCAATCAATCACTCACTCAATCACTCACTCACGCACTCACTCACGCACTCACTCACTCACTCACTCACACACTCAATCAATCACTCACACACTCCCTCACTCACTCACTCACTCACTCACTCAATCACTCACTCACTCACTCACTCACTCACTCACACACTCACTCACTCCCTCAACCATCCCATAACCGACTCATCGCCCGCCACCAATTAACGGGCAGCTCCCCCAGACAGTCAACACAAATCTGATATGTCGCGACTTGCTCTTCCATGCACTCGCTGTCACATGGTTGTCATAAGTGCTACTTCATCCCTCTGTCTATGTCAGTTCCCAGCTAATCGAAATCTTCTTTTGTATAGTTCCTGTGTAACATTATCCGTTCTCTACAGTATATTTACTTGTGGTATTCCTGTAAGCATTCATACGAACGATGGTTGTCGTTTTGTATTCATCTCAACCATTCTTATACGGCAAACAAATTATTTTGGTTGTCGCACTTACCGTCTGAAACTGCTACCCATGCCTGGTTGTCTAGTAATCCTTCCTGAAGTTGGTTTTTCGTAGTCCTCGAGTAATCTCGATATATGGTCTAACGCCTGGAACCAATACCACCGTAGTTATGTAGCTACTAATGCTCTAATAGGTCCTTGGTAATTTCGAGTGAACACGACTGCATACAACGTATGCCAACAAACGCAAACGAACAGCGGATCGTGCCATTAAAGGGAGTCGTAAGAGTTGTGGATAACGTGCAGGGAACGCGCAATGAAGAGAAGAAAACGAATACACGCTCGCACGGCCGTTACAAAGAGCGGTACAATTGTGTGTGTGAGTGTGTGTGTGTATGTGTGTGTGTGTGTGTGTGTGTGTGTGTGTGTGTGTGTGTGTGTGTGTGTGTGTGTGTGTGTGTGTGTGTGTGTGTGTGTGTGTGTGTGTGTGTGTGTGTGTGTGTGTGTGTGTGTGTGTGTGTGTGTGTGTGTGTGTCTGTGTGTGTGTGTGTGTGTTTTGTGTATATGTGCGGGTATGTGTATGTGTGTATGTTTTGTGTATCTGCGTATGTATGTATGTATGCATGTATGTATGTATGTATGCATGTATGTATGTATGTATGTATGCATGCATGCATGTATGTATGTATCTTGCATCAACTTTTGTGTTATTTGCACATGTGCGTAAAACGTTTGGCATTATCGACATGCATACACGACAAAGAGTAACAGTAATCTCTTTACATGACACGCTGTTCGTTGTGCGATAACTGGAGACAGGTCCAGCATGCTAGGATAATGGAACTGTGGAAGTAAGTGGACCCAAAGGTAGAGTGTGGCGGGTATTTAGTAGGAACGCAACAATGCAGAACAGTGGCGAGCCACACGGTAACAGACGCAACATCTTTGTGTAACACCATTCCTGGAAGAGTGGACGTCACAAACTCGGCGCAAACAACCTTTACCATGCGCGAATCGAAATACAACTGCAAACATGTGGTGATATACAACAATCCATTTGAAAGTGTACAGCTGTTAATTGCAAGAATTGTACTTTGCAACGGCTAATATTTCTGCAAATATGTTCGTAATATTTTCAACTTTAACATTCTGGTATTGTATTAGTTTTATTATTAGAAAACCTCTATAAACATATAATTTAAGCAGTGTTCTACCTGTATGCACGTACGCTTTCCAAATGTCGTATCATAATGTATGTTCATGTGTTACCTACCTTAGGAATCTGCATCGGAAAGGTGTGTCCTACCGATTATATACCAACCTGATTACAACGTTTTGTTTTGGTACAAAGACTTGTAATGTCACAAATTTAACTTATATAACTGTCTACTATAAACCACATCTCCTTTTGTCGTTTGTTAACTGGATAATAAGAAAGTGTGCTATATCAGTTGCCACAATTATAAACTATGGTGTGCATGCACACCTTAGTGCAATATGCCTACAACGTCTAGTTGACAGTGCGTGTCATCAGGCAAGCGACAACATAGCATTCATAACGAGCTCAGCTGCCAAACAGGAAAACAGTTATGGTGAAAAGCAACCTTCGATAACACACACTGAATATGTCTTGATGACACAACAATTGCATTTTGAATTACTTCTTGAGTCGACCATTTTTGTGGTCAAGCACAAATTCTGGTCGCACCGGTTTCTCCACAAAGATGTTCGACTGTACTCTGAGTATAAACAATCCCCGGGTAATTTCGTACGATAATTCTACAAGTTAGTGGACAACAAAGTGTATTGTAGAAGAACTATAGTGAACACGTTGTCACACAACGTAGCCTTTGTGAAGGAGTGTGTGATGGACATTAATACAATATCCATTCTCACAGAGACCTACCAACTGCTGGAATGATTGATCTGTCGATTGACAAATATCTCAGACAGGACGGTTACGCAGAGTTACAAACAAATGTTGGACAAACGCTCCCGCGCCCCTTTGTCATCTGGAATGTGTTTTCTTTTGGTGGCAGCCTTGTTAAATCGTGACGTTTAAGCTGTGAGCAGCAGGCGCACGCATGCAATGTTGGTACACTTCGGGTAACACGTCAAACAACGAGATGTTAACGGCAGGTGTGAGCGAGAACAATGCAGCTAGAATGACAGCCCGTCTACCTGGTGATATAGACACTGACGTCACGCGGACAGGTCGGGGCGAGGCGGGAACCTTCGACGGGCCAGCTGACTAAAAAGAGCAAACACACGTCAAACATAGGCTCTATGCAGTCCCGAATTCCGCCGCGGGCTATCACTGAACACGCACCGGTATACGACTCTATAGACTTGGCATTAATTCACGGTACATGTGGTTTCACAAAGCAAATTAATAACTAATTTCAAATCAATCTTATTTAACGTTCGTCTTATTAATATAACTTTATCTAAATCATATTAATTTATGTTACTTGTATTACTTGTAAATTACCTCTAGATAAAATACGAGTTTATCTTATAACAATGAACAATCAGCTGTATTGCAATGTGTTTCCACACGTTGTTGGAATCGTCGTTCCTTTCCGATGGGCTAGCGACAGGCTGAGTAAAATGGCGAAAAGCGACATCATTGTTGGCAAAGGATTTAAGCGACGATTTCGTGACTGCATCTTCCTTTTTCTAGTTACTAGTACAACAAGCTTAGCAAAAACATATACTACAACCAATCCTGCAGTTCTACAAAGACCACATACACTATCCACCAATTGTTTAGAAAATAGGTCAAGGAACAATACATTAATTTTGCAGCCATTATAAAGAACATCTCCTACATAATAATATATGAATGGTGTTTGAATAATTATTTATTAATCGTTTTCTAAACTTGACGATGTGACGTATTCAGTTTGGCTGTTTTCTGTAGATTATGGGGTTGGTTGTAGTATTGACATGGCATTATAAAGGCAGTGTCTAAACAAAATGAAATCACCTCAAAGATGTTCTAAATTTACCATCAACGCAGCACAAAAGCAGGCAAGGAAACACAAAGTGAAAACCCGTGAAACGACACGTGACAAAAGCATTTGGGAGTCGGCCATAAATTAGGGAAGTTTCTCACCTTACACGTGTCGCAGTGGGAGAACTATATACGGAGAACGAAATGTTGTATTAGTACTTGCCAAAACACAAGTGCGGAAGCTTAATGTGTTAGTTTGGTCGTTCACAAAAAGCGCCAGCATTATATATATAAAAAGCACACGTTTCCACTATCACACAGTTACCATATTTACAATACTTTCAGCGGATATGCGAAATAAGAATTACAATTGCTGACGGCTGACGCTAACACACAATCGTTGGTGAACACGCTCATCAATGTGGGAGAATATATAATGATTTGATTAGAATGCCTTCTGAACATAATTCCCTTTACATCGATTACGTGAAAGATTGCGAAATGAGCATAGGAAGCCTTGTTCACAAGAAATTATAATCTAGTGTACAATAAGTTTTAAGAAAATATATATCTGGGATGCATGCTCTTATGCTTTATTATTGCGTGTACGTCACGTTTTGCGTATGGACAATAGCAAAGCATTATTTACCTACAAAATCACACGATAAACACAATACCAGTAATGCATCAATAAAGCAGCAGATAACAGCAAGACATTGTAGTTATTTTCATAAAGCATTGTAAGCACACACTGCAGTTGTAAATGACCAAGCAGCGGTTGGTAGTAGCGGCAAAACAACACACACGGAAGCCTTATTTAGCTTGCACACAACCTGTTAGTAACGACACGGTTTATATGTGAAGGGCTTTGGAAGCCATGATTTAACGCCATCGCCGTCAAACCCAAACCGTCCGTGAACATCCCCGAGCTAACCCTACCTGTTCCATCGCCTTCTTTGCCTCGCTGTCGCCGCCTATGTCCGAGTCGGAGGTGAACTTCGCTCTACGCTGAGGACCTCCGTTTGCAGTTTTCTCGGTTTCGATTTTCAGTGTACGTTTCGTGTCCGATTGCTTTCTTGTTGTCGTGCCGTCAGATGTAACCTCGAGCATCGGAACGATCGCTTTCAGTCTCTTCACCTGTTCAAGGTCATGCATTCATATTTGCGTATACATGCTTTAGTGCCGTCGTTACACATGTGATGGCTATACACAGTAGTGACTAAATAGTGACCAAATATATTTGGCAAAAAAGTGTTTATATTGCAACTATTAGGAAACAAGTTTAAAATGACGACAACGTTTTCATGTTCTTCGTTACATATAACTTGTGATCAAGTGATGAAGTGTGACGAAATTCTGTAACATTTAAAAAAAATTCATATTCTCCGTTCAAGTTCGTCTAAGATGTACATTTATATAAACAAAGATACACATGTTTATATCGGTTTATACCGAATTATATAATCAACTTTCAATTAACTAAACTGTATATTTATTGATACAGAGATTATGTCAACGTTTATCTTACAAATAGCGATTGTTGTGTGACATGTGCCGACACAAGATGGCCGCCGTACCTCCGCCAGAAGTTCCGCGATAGTGTCCTTCTCCGCCAGCTGTGCCTGCCGTGCATCCTGTAGCTCGTGACGCAGGCGCATCGTCTCCTGCTGGTTCTCTTCCTTCGCCATCTGCAGCTGCAACTTCAGGTCGACAAGTGCATTGTCCGCCTGTCGCGTCTCCTTCAGTTGTTTCTCCAGCTAAGCAAACAGTGGATACATTGCATAAGCGTCGGAACAAATATTGAATGTTGATGTTCACAAAAAGCCTCCAACTGCACCCTCTAGCCAACATATTGGAGGACCTCCAGCCCACACTCAAAAACATTAACTTGAAATTTAAAAGTAGACACGCACACACAAGCACGCACGCACACATGCACGCACGCACGCACGCACGCACGCACGCTCACACACGCTCGCACACGCTCACACACGCTCAAATACGTACCCACCCACACACACGCACACACACGCACATGCACGCACCCACGCACGCACGCACACATGCACATGCGCGCACCCACGCACGTACGCACCCACACAAAACACATACACATGCGCCCACACACGCACGCACAAACACACACACACACACACACAGACACGCACGCATGTACGCTCACACACACGCACGCTCGCACGCACGTACACACACCCACACACGCACGGACGCACGCGCACACAAACACGCACACATACACGGCAGGTGCAACTCGTGTGACCAACATAATATATATATATATATATAGTTAGCACCTCATGTTTGAAGTATGTCAATAAATATTTTACCTTCACCATACATTCAATAATTATTACTCTCTCTGCTGCACATTTATGCATTTTGTGGCATGGCCTCGATACAAATTGTTCGCTAACGCCAAACATGCACCGGTACATATAACTATTTCAAAATCCAAGATGAAAGGGATATTAGATGGGGGATTCTATTATTAGGAAGTTGGACAAGACAATAAACAAGCGGACGGTTATAGCTGTATGTCTACCTGGGGGCAAAGATAGAGGATGTCACAGAAAGAGTAGGCCAGGCAACGGGGATCTATTATTGTGCACGTGGGCACCGATAATGCTGAGAAGGAAGGCACGGCGGCCATCATTGATAAGTATAGGAGACGGGTCTGCACAATGAAAGAGGCATGCATTGTACAGATCGTGTTATCGGGTATACTGCCAATAATGGGTGGCAGAGGACAATACTACAAGAATTGCAGAAGAATGGCCACCAACACACTGGTACATAAGTTATGTATGGAGGAAGGAGTCGGCTTCGGAGACATGTGGGCAAGCTTTGTAGGGAGAGAAGATCTGTTTATGAGTGATGGGCTACATCTGACAGGAAAAGGAGCAGCCGTTCTAGGGAGCGAGTCCATTAGGTGCATAGGTGAAGGTACAGGCACAGTTGAGTATTTAAACTAGATGCACAGGGGGGATACGCAGAGCCACCTCAAAGAAATAGTAAAAACAAATTTACAAGGAAAGGTTTACCAAATATCCATAAAAATGAACTGAGATATGTTTGCTTAAATGCCAGAAGCATAGTAAATAAGAGAAGCGATTTAGACATCATGATAGCGGATATAGACGATATAATAGGCATCACAGAATCATGGGCACATGAAGACATGGTAGATGCTGAATTAGCTCTATCGGGTTATATCATGTTTACAAAGGACAGACACGAGAGAAGGGGAGGCGGAGTCATTCTGTATATATTAAAGAATCCATACAGGCATATGAAGCACAAATGAAAAGGGAAGCAGATTGCGAGGAAGCTATTTCGTGAAACATAGTTACCAGAAGCTCAACATTAACATATATATAGGACTAGTTTATCGTCGTCCTAACATAAGACACGAGGATTATTTAAAACTGCACAGTGCTAAAAGGCGATAAGTAAAGGGGAATGTGTTATATTGGACGATTTTAATCATGGACATATTCAGTGAAAATCACCAGAGAGTGCTGGAGGTGATGACCAACAGTTTCTACTTCTAATACTGGACTGTTTCCTTACCCAAAATGTTTTGGAACCAACCAGAGGAGGGAATGTGTTGGAATTAGTGTTTTCTTCTCAAACCGAATTAGTTGATAAAATGTTATTAATCTTGGGGATCTAGTGATCATAACCAGGTCCATTTTAGTATAAAAGTACAATCAGGGAATAATGGTAAAAAGCAATGGAGGAGAAACTTTAACAAAGGCAAAAATAAACAGATGAAAACATATTTAGCACACATAGATTGGACTAACTTAATGAAGGATAAGACAGCGACAGAATGTTGGACCATTTTGAAAGATGAGATTGAGGGCATTATTGAAAGATTTGTTTCCCTAAAAAGCAAGGGAAACGATCTAGGAAGAAACACCCATCAATAAAAGCTACACGAAAGATTGCTTACAAACAAATTATGTGGAGAGTTTACAGAAACACTGGAAATATAGAAGACTATAACAACTACAAAGAAAATTCGAAAATCCAAATGAACTTTTGAGCAAAAATTGGCAAATGATATAAAAATTATAACAAGAGTTTATTCGCTTATGTAAGGAGTAAACAGAGGGTTCGTGATAAGGTGGGACCACTAGAAAACGGTGCAGGAAACGTAATATCTGATGGGTTTCAATTGGCAGATGCCCTGAACGAATACTTCAGCTCAGTGTTTAACACAGAAGATATAACTGCCATTACCAGTTAATAAATTTGAGGGGGCTGAATCAAACCAATTAGGGCAATTGTTTGTTACTCCTGAAATGATATCAAAGAAAATTAAGATGATAACAGAACACAAAAAACTGCTTAACGGAATTGTAGACCAAATCAGTACACTACTTGCTGTATTCTTTAACTTGTCACTTAAAGGGGGATTCGATCCACTAGAATGGACAGAAGCAAACATTATACCATTATTTAAAAAGGGATCGTGGAGCAAGACAGATAAGTACAGACCAGTGAGCATAACATCAATTTTATGCAAATAATTAGAAACGCTTATTATAGACCACAAGGTGGAATTCCTTTTAAAACACAAATTAATAAATGAATCTCAACATGGGTTCCTATAAAAGCGATGTCTTGTCTAATCTTAATGTTTTTTAGAAGAAATTACAAAGTGGGTATATGACGGGTCACCAGTGGATGTTGTCTACTTAAATTTGATAAAGTGCCACATCAAAGATTGTTACTTAAACTAAAAGCCCATGGCATTGGGGATGCTGTGATCAGTTGGATACAAACATGGTTGACAGACAAAAGAGTAATGGTAGAGGGGGAGATTTCAAACTGGAAACCAGTTTTGAGTGGAGTGCCACAGGGGTGTGTGTTAGGACCTACATTATTCTTGATATATAGAAATGATTTGGATGATGATGTATCAAGCAAACTACTGAAATTCGCAGACGATACAAAAGTGTTCAGAACAGTTAAAACAGATGCAGATAAACACACTTTACAAGATGATCTAGCCAAATCTGTCAAATGGTCTGGAAAATGGCACATGTTATTCAATTTTGGGAAGTGTAAATGCATCCACATAGGACATGGAAATGTGAACAAAGAATACATAACGGGGATACTATATTAAAGGTAAAACTGTAAAAGAAAAGGACTTAGGAGTAACAGTTGGTGCTGACATGAAAGTCTCGGAGCAATGTGGAATTGCTGCTTCAAAGGGTAGCCAAATACTAGGGCTAATTACGAGAAATATCACATATAAGGAGAATCAGCTAATTGTGCCACTGTACAAAGCAATAGTTAGACCACATTTAGAATATTGTATACAAGCATGGAGGCCATATCATAAGAAGGACATAGATAAGCTAGAAAGAGTGCAACGAAGAGCAACTAAGCTGATTCTTAAACTGAACACTCTTGGTTATGAAAGACGCCTATTAGAATGTGGGTTGACAACACTAGAGAATAGGAGACTAAGAGGAGACCAAATATAAGTATTTAAGATATTGAATGGTTATGAAGATATTGATAGAAATATTTTCTTCAAACTGAAAGAAGGAGGACAATAAATGACTGGAACAAAGTATCTGATGATTGTGTTAATGCTAGCAGTGTGAATATGTAAAATTTATCTGGCGAGGGCGGGTTATACATAGATGGACAATTGTTGGATTCTCGATAAGCCAAAGGCTTCCTTGTCTGCATGCCGTCTAGAGCTTTTAGCTCTGGACGGCAATGTTGTTAAATCTAGATTATTTCCAATTAGTTAAAAAGGCCACTCGCCACCAGCTTATTCTAGAACACATATTTCATGTTTGCGTTGCCAGCCCAACAAAAACAATATCGCTGAAGCCACAAACATTACATTAGCTATCAACGCAGGACCAATTCTAACGATAGTCGCCAAGGAATTGGGTTAAAAGGCTTCGCTAATGCATACATACAACACGAAGCCGCACATTGCAGAAGTGTTTAGATATTAGCTGTCAACACAGGGTGTATTTTAGTTGCTACTCGCTGTGGAGTTGAAACAAAGAGCTTTGAGTACATGTCGTCGGCGTGTAATACGACTTCAAACCGTCCTCACTTTATGTTTATTTTGTATGAGTAACTTTTCTTCTTAGATTATCCAAGTTATTCAATCAAATATATGTGTGTGTGTGTGTGTGTGTGTGTGTGTGTGTGTGTGTGTGTGTGTGTGTGTGTGTGTGTGTGGGTGTGTGAGAGAGAGAGAGAGAGAGAGAGAGATATATATATTATATATATATATATAGCGAGAGAAAGAGAGAGAGAGAGAGAGAGAGAGAGAGAGAGAGAGAGAGAGAGAGAGAGAGAGAGAGAGAGAGAGAGAGAGAGAGAGAGAGAGAGAGAGAGAGAGAGAGAGAGAGAGAGAGAGAGAGAGAGAGAGGAGAGAGAGAGAGAGAGAGAGAGAGAGAGAGAGAGAGAGAGAGAGAGAGAGAGAGAGAGAGAGACAGAGAGAGGGAGAGAGAGAGAGAGAGAGAGAGAGAGAGAGAGAGAGAGAGAGAGAGAGAGAGAGAGAGAGAGAGAGAAGAGAGAGAGAGAGAGAGAGAGAGAGAGAGAGAGAGAGAGAGAGAGAGAGAGAGAGAGAGAGAGAGAGAGAGAGAGAGAGAGAGAGAGAGAGAGAGAGAGAGAGAGAGAGAGAGAGGAGAGAGAGAGAGAGAGAGAGAGAGAGAGAGAGAGAGAGAGAGAGAGAGAGAGAGAGAGAGAGAGAGAGAGAGAGAGAGAGAGAGAGAGAGAGAGAGAGACAGTAGCAAAACGTGCAAACGTAATTGCAGGAAACGAAAAGGTCCTTATGTCTACGCTTGAACTAAAAACAACTAGCAATTAATCTAACGACATCTTGCGTATGTGTCAACATGTCACTCGTTATGGTCTAAGATCCAGTCATTATTCTGCCATCTAGGCCGTTTGCCAGAGTGCACAGATCTTCTAGGACCAGGAGGAGCTGTGTCCGGGTCGTTGACTGTAGGGTGGACGACAATGGCTTCTGGGAGTGCGGGCATAGATGGTAACACCAGCTTCTCTAGAGTTGCTGCATGGTGAACAGGGCTGACTGGTCTTGACGAATCTGACTCCGAGTCACATAACGAATCAGAACGCTCATCTTGGCCACGGACGGGGCCTTCGGTGGGATGGGAGGCAAGCGCAGGTGTTAGTTACCTTGTAACAATAGGAGATTCGAACATCGTAAGTCTTATTACGGAACTGCGACTTCGTGAACTTCCTAATTCGGCACCACCCCTCACTGTTGAACAGCTGTATAACAATGTATCTATTGCGTGCTCTGCATTTGTTTCTGTCACCTTTCACCTATATCAAGTTCTGTCTCCAGCTTTCGAATGAGGTAACAGACTCGTTCTTTGTTAGCAAGGACTGTTTTGGTGCATGGTGAGTGGCTGCCACGTTTTCGTTGTGCGTGGCTGTAGCGGTATTGCGCGCTGTTCATGGTATCGCCCAGCAGAAGCGAGCATATAAACACTTATATTTGAACGCGTAGAGTTCACGGGTAATATATTGAGTTGCCTGTGTATCGGGCTCGTTTGATAAAAGCGCTGCCACTACGCCATGAACAAAACCCGTATTCTACGAGAAGGGGTTAATGCTAAGCTCCACAATTACAAACCTGGCCATGTGAACCGGCAAAGCCCCGGATTATGCCTGGGAGCAGATCACAACTATACAATAACAGAATACTGGCGCAGTGTGAATATTTAAAAAGTATAATTGATAAATATCTGATACCGGCGGGTTATACATGGGTGAACATCGTTGGACTATTGATAAATCTAAAGCTTCCTGGACCATATGCCATCAGGCGCCTACACTGTAGCCTTGGATGGGAATCTTGTTAAGTAAGGTGTGTAGAAACCAAGCCCACCTCGATGTCACCGTTATATATTATAACTAGGCCTACGTGTCTGTCTGTATTTTAAACTTCGTGTGGTGTTTAGAAATACGATAAAATATTACGTTCTATGCCACCGTTGAGGCCCAAATAGGGCTCCAGTCTGCGCTCCTGCGGCCTTGGGTTACGCGCAACGCGCGTGAAAAAAAGCAATAGAAATTAAAGCGCAGGTCGGTGCAAACCGGAGCGCAATTTGGGCACACTGAATCTATATTGGTACATAACAAAATGTGGGGTTATAAACCGAATTGGAGAAAGATCAGAAACGTGTCATACAAGCCAAAGATACAGTTTTTTTTCAAAGAGGAACAACCCGAAACAGAAACTCGGGACACAAACAGTTTGTTACCGCAAAAATACAGTCGTTGACCGCGCTGTTTTGTTGAGATATGTCGTAATAATCATCGATGCGCTGAACTGTTTGTGGAACTTATAAACATTGTACAGTACAATTTGTAACGCAAATGCACTCGAAAGCTTTGTCTTGCGAATCACAGGTGCTAAAAAAGCTTCCCTTCTCCGTTCTCGATAGTAGGGTACATGGATAGCCAAAGCCGAGTAAATTATCCGGGTCCCTGATTTTAACAAAACCCTGCGACGTGATGCTAAAACCTTACCTTCTCATTTCGCTGGGCATACGACTCCGTTGCCTTCACCCACTCTTTACGCCGACGTTCCGTTTCCTCGAGATTTTCTTTCCGTCCCTTTTGCAATTCTTCGTATTTCTCCTGAAGGCGTTTGATCTTCTCGTCCACCTCTGCCGTGGTGTCTGAAACATCAGCCTCCGAGGGGGCAGCACTTGTGTCTTCTTTACCCGTCTTCTTTTTCTCGAAACGCGCGCGTATGGCGGCCATCTTGTCGTCAGTCTGCCAACAGAAAATATGCATGTCTCATTGTTGTCACATTTGAACTATGCAACTGCAAGAGTGTATTTGACACAACGGTGTTTGGTTATTTTTGTAACATTGTGTTGGACATTTTTTAATTTAAAAGGCATCAACCTATGGACAATTGCCATACACGTGTAGTCTTATTGTATTTTGTGGTATTTGTACGCAATAAAGAACCTTTCGTATGCCAATAATATTAGCTGGCTATAAGGCATGTGACTGGTGTATCGTAGTCAATATTAATTAGCTATCTCAAATCAGTGGTGTATTTACGGGGAAGACGGATATTGCTTGCACCACCTCCGTTTGACAATTTATTCTTTAATTTGCCTTATATTCATTAATTTGTTATTACAGCTTAGTATATAAAATTAATGGGTGACAGAGCTTGCCGCTCTTTGCCCAATCGCTTTAGATAGTAGACGTGGCACTGAATCAATTAATTATATCACTTGGGCTATCTTCTAAAATATCTTTATTTATCCCGATGACATATTGTGTTCATGTAATTCTGCAATCGCATCACGTGACGTTATAAAAGAAACTGGTTTAAATGAGTCGATGCAACATACTATTTGTCATATGGTAACATTTATTAACAAAAATTAGTTGTCTACATACTATTCAAACTATGCCAAATGTATCCAGAGTGCGGAATAATGTTAATAAGCGTAATTCCTACTCCTCTGAGTAAATTCTACAAAACACCAAGACCAGTAGAATTGAATGCGTACGATGAAGTAACCATTTATTTTGTTATTTACCTTTTTGCCCTTCGCCAATAATTTCTGCTTGTCTGGTGATGACGGAGTCTTTTCTCCTGCAGCCAAGGTCACCTTGCAGTCTTTGTGGTTCACTTCCCACTCCGATAATTTCGCTTTCAGGTAGTCGACTGTCTTTTGAAGCTCACTCATTTCTGAGGCCTTTTGACGTATCTGGCGTGGAATAAAAACGACATGAACAATGCAAGGATGAGGATCAGACGCCATGTTTATGGCGTAGAGAAATGCATTATATGTTTATTTTATTTACTAATGAATGCTGTATGCACACTTTTGAGAAAAAAAACTGTGATCATAAACGCAGTTGCCGAACTCCATGTCTTGGTGAAATCCAAACAAAGTGTGTGGCGTTGATTGCATTAACGTGGTGTATTTGTTCCTAGCGGGGAACGTTGGGTGATGAAAAGGTAACAGCTGTAGTAACGGATCACATTACATTATTATCATTGTCGAATCCATCATTATCATTATACTTCTCCAGCGGATTAACAATTATTATAACTAGGATGCTACCCATTTATCAGTCTTAATACACCGCTATAATACCTTTTTTTACAATGCTCGTGCTGCTTAACGGTATTGCTAATTGATCTTTATGACCAAGCGAGATGATGCAGTCATACTATAAATCAAATTGATGTTCATTGGCTACAGTGAAAATATTGTTATGAATGCAGTGTATAAACTTGTTCATGATTCCGATATTATGACTATTTACATGAACATACGTTTCCAAGACCACAAACATTAATGGGAATATTTCAAACCAGCGACTTTTGCTGCTCAGCAGTAACGTTAGTTCTAATCACAAAAACAATACAATTTAGATAGAACAGCGTGAAATAAAATTTTACAGATTCTCTATTTGCGAGTAAATATTCACAGTATCGAAAACGTGATGCATTATTTAACGTAATGCTTCGAAAAACAAAATTATCTGGCGCTTTTATTTTGCACCGTTAACAGTACTCACCTCTTTCGCTTTCTGTTTGGTTTGGTCTTTCTCCTCTTGCATTGACTTCACGCTGGAGTCGTACTTCTGTCGAAGATCTGACAGAGTGCGTCTGGAACTTTGAAGCAGCTCCATCTGTGCCGAATTCTCCTTCTTTAGATCCGACGCCTGCTGCTGCGCCCGCTCCAGTCGTTCCCGTGTGTTCTTCAGTTTTGATTCGACTAGTTCGGCGGCGGCTTCCTTCTCAATCGCTAGGCGGCGTTCAAGCTGCTCACAGCGGGAGAGTAGGTTTCGCTTCTCCGTCATCCATGTCTCGCTGTCTCCTCCTACTAACTTCTCGTGTACTACAGGTATGGGGGTTGTTTTCGCACTTGCTGATTTAGCGCTAGACAACTACAACCAACATGTAAAATTATATTAAGTATGGTGAAATATTAATAGCAACTTATGGTCTTCTAGGATCACGGAAATGACTCTGGAAATGTTAGTGGCTTGTGAACTGCATAACAATACTGATTGTAAACAACGTTGGTTAACGTTGTTATGATTGTTGACACTTACCTATCTATACAAAGCGTATGTGAGGAAATAAAGTTTGTAAAAAAAGTTTGTAACCATTGCAATGACGGTTGTTATTCAACATTATAAGTCCTGAAAATTATCGATATTTCTGTTGTTGCTCTGTAGGAATTTATAAATGTAGAATGGCTCCCAATACCAACAGTACCGTCACAATCGTCTTTGTGTCGACGTTACCTCACCTGAGACTTGAGCGAGTTCATCTCTGTCTGCAGACGGCCGCTGATGGCGCTGTTGTCCTCGATCAGTTTCGACTTCTCGGCGATGATCTTCTGCAGGTCCTCCTGTTCCATCTTCCACTGTTTGTTCGAGTCCTTCAGCTCCTTCTTCAGCTTGTTAAC
>OZ023209.1:14136067-14171067 GCA_963995525.1 Escarpia spicata | reverse complement strand
GTGATAAAAACATGAACGTATCAACACAGCCAATAACATATTATGAAACAAAATTTTGTATCAAAATATGTTCATTATCAAATTATTCCGCTACATGGCACCACTTTACACAAATATACGTGTCTAGATTAGAACAAAATACATTTTTCCAGCAACTAACGAGCTCCATTGTCCAGTATTTATATAACATCCGTTATCGGAGTGTGTACAACATATGTTTCTTTCTGTCAGCCAATTCATCTATATATTCATTTTTACTTTGGGTAAAGATGCCTCATTGTAAGACAGAACATTGAAACAGATCACAAACCACTTGAAACCCGCCTAACTCGTGAATGGGCTATGGATGGGCATCGATGTTTCACATAGTAATCATTTGTATAATTTAATTTTCCTGACAGTTTATCAACTGTCAAATAAAATCTTCCCTTGTATGTTCCGGGTAGTCAATGGAAATATTGTTAAGCAACATTCGCAACTCGTCGTGTGTGGATTGTTGCTCTATTGAGCCAATACAATGCTATTTTGTATTCAACAAGATTATGTTTTCGAGAAAAACAGTTTTGGGAAAAACAACTTCACAATGTTCACTCTATCAGCTGTGCTTTTCACTTTGGTCAATCTGTAGGCTGCAATTTCACTGTTGATTCTGGGTTTCACATAATCGGCTGTAGTTTGAAACATTGCCAGCAATTAAAGCCAAATTTGGTGTATGTCACAAACATCAAAACCCACAACTAATACATGAGAGATTAGTCTTGTAGTTCGCAATGAGCATAAGCGAGAAGCGTCTCATTATGTAATGGAGGGCCATAAATAACGCACCTCCTTGGAGATTCTGTCGTAGTCTGTCTTGAGTTTCTTCTGCGACTCCCTCATGTCGGCCAGACGTTCGTTGAGGTCTTTGATCTGTTCGTTTGCCTCCCTCAACTGCCGCTGACACAGCGTCAACTGTGAACACGTCACACACAACAAGCATGCGGAGACTGTACCGAGCGGATAATACGAACAAATATATGGGTTGAACTTAGTTTTACCGTCGTATACAATAATCAATTTAAAGTAATTAAAACCAAAAAATATATATCGCTTGTTAACCGTATCTGTCTACACCCCAGACCAACACATTATTTATACGTGCGAACCGTTGTTAGTGAGATGGAACACTTAACTGTCAAATACTACCATTGTTTCAACTAAGGTATATGAAGTGTATATGCTGTGTAAATGATTAAGAATGAGAACATATTACTGATGTCGATAAGGAACCAGTCATCTGATAGCCAAGTAATATATAAAACACTAACATTGATAATATAAAGTTAACTGTCTAACCCTGCAAAGTTCTTAACTATTAACACCACATAAAACTAAAAAGGCATTTATGTGAGCAGCTCTAATATAACATTATTGACAAACGTCATTACCAAATCAAGTAAATACTGATATTTACATTTTTATCACATGTAAAAAATGGTTACATGATTACCGCTTCAAGATTACGGAATTATCTAAGCACCCTCGGCAACCAGTCCAACAATTGACCTAATCAGTATAATCGGGAACATACTACAGTCCCGTCAAATTTACCTCTTGCTGCACAATCTGTTTCTCCTTGTCCTTCAGCTCCTTGTCGTCGCTCGCCGCCTTCTGCTCGCTGTCCTTCAACGCGGCCTTCTTATGCGCAGCTTCCGCTTTCTGCCTCTCTTCCGCCAGAAGGCGCTCCAGGCATTCGACCCTCTTCAGGAACTGTCCCTGCAACAATAAGACATATACTCCATCTTAGATAATTGTCTATACAGTTGGTTGCGTCATAAAACAAACATTGGTGGAGGTTTCGTGAGATTAATGAAGACGTTCAACAAGATGAAGGGAATGTGTGATGCGACGATTCTGAGCAT
Organism: Escarpia spicata; assembly: GCA_963995525.1. Classification (NCBI taxonomy): domain Eukaryota; kingdom Metazoa; phylum Annelida; class Polychaeta; order Sabellida; family Siboglinidae; genus Escarpia; species Escarpia spicata. The sequence continues at coordinate 14,169,166 of OZ023209.1, read as the reverse complement.
GGTCGTCACGGACAAGACAGTTGTAGAATGCTGAAGAGAACGTGAGGTTAACGCTGGCAGAACACGGACACGACATCGGCATGCCATATGTCCAACATGACGACCATACTCACAGCTACATCAATACTGTATACTGTACAATACAACATAATAAAGACACTTGTACACCGGTAAATTCCCCGGGAACACACTCAGTAGTGCGTCGAGACAAAAGGCTTCGCTGTCTCTAATATTGGTTTGTAAGTTGAAGTCGTGAACAGTTAGATCACTTTAATAAGGGAGAAATGAGAACAAGCGAGGTCAACCAGGTGTGTGTGTGTTAGGGGGTTGTGAAATGTTGTTACATTTCGTGCTGAAGTAAGGGTGTTGGGGAGGGATCCCAGAGTTGGTGCTGCAGTCGAGGTATTGTTAATACCGTCGTCTGCCTTAATTCTGGGAGCAGAGAGTAGATCAGATATTTATTATCGAAGCGGTGTAGGCTTTTTGCAGGAGTAAACAGCAATGAAGAACATAATGGTGGTTGTATGAATGGATGTGTTTGATAGGTATTTGCACACATCTTCAAAACAATGCGATCGGACAGACCTAAAGCGTTAAATTCATAAATGAATTTGAATTAGAGAAACTACACTTATTATGTCCACGATTCTTTGTTACAATTAGCTTTCAGCGTCAACACAGTCAAATGACATAACATGTATACAGCATATTGCGGCTCAGCAATCGGTCGCACACACACGCATGCAAGTACGTACGTAAGCACGCACGCACGCACGCACGCACGCACGAGCACTCAATATGGAAGCGGGCTGAGGTTACCACGGATACTCGAACATAAACCAACTCGATTGAACTACATAATAATTGTTAAATCAACAACACTTCCCATGCTGGAAACGGTTGAGTTAAGATGCATGTTAGCCCCCGCTATTACCTAACAAACTGACCTCTTCTCCACATCCTGTCTATCAATTTATCACATATACAACCCTGCGTGCGTCAGTAATACCTTAATCGTGAATGACACCGTTGTAATCACTACTTTCCGCACACGACAGCAGGAAGTAAATTCAATACATCAACATGTGGTGCGGGCCTGTTTGCCTGCAGCTTACGTGATGGTGGTGAATCACGAGTTGCGCCAATGATGTAACTGATACGAAGTTAACACAACGCGGCAGACACTACGTTCCAAACATATCTGACGAGTACGTTCGGGTGTCGCGCAAATCACATCAAAAATAAACTCACTATCAGTAGCTGTAGTATTAAAATTAGAATATTTATATATTTATATTATCGCATGAAACCGATACACGCAAGTGAACCGAAGTGACAGTAATGTTTTTATTTAAAGGAAATACAGTGTGTTACGTGCACATCCACACAGTCACAGAGATGTATTATTGTGTGCTTGTGCGTGCGTGCGTGCGTGCGTGTGTTTGGGTGTGCGAGCGTTCGCGCGCGTGCATTTGTGTACGTGCATGCGTGCATTTTAGGCTATATATTACATGTTAAGTTAAATAATACTATACATTTATATAAATATACCCATTATTTAGCGACTTTTACCAATCACAGATATTGGTATTTTTCTACAGTGAACGTTATTTAAATAGGTGAGATGGCGTGGGTGGAGCTGTCATGCAACAAAAGCGGAGGGAATCATTGTTATGCGGTTTGAGGGCGTCCGCTTTCTTTCACCACATGTTAAATAGGTGAACAGTAAAACGACGGAGGTTTATTTCGACGACACAATGGGAACGACGCGCGCATGTGCGATACGCACTTGCCAATCTTTGACGACGACCTTTTCGCCAATCACCTCGGCCCGATGTGAGTGCGCAGCACCGGCGAACACGTCGTCACTTCCGCTGCTGACGTCACTGATGCCACTCACCACGCTCGGGCTGCGCTCTTCGCCTTCCTTCCCGGCAGCCTTTTCGAGCTCCTTCTGCGCAGATTCGGCGCGGTCTGTGACGAGGTCCAGGAGGTTCGACAGTACGTTGTTCTTCTGTTGCACACTCTCGATCTCCTCGATCAGTTCTGTCTCGCGACGCCGGAACGTGTCCATTATCTTGTCTATGTCTTCTCGGTAGACGTCGATCTCGGCCAGCAGTCGTTCGTTCTCCTCCTCTCGGATGCGGATCGTGGACACCAAGTCCTCTGTAAACGTACACACGAACAATGTAATAACCACACGAGAACACTGTCATCACGGTGTGAACATCTGAGCACCGACCTCATCGGTATAGTCGGAATGTTATTTTCTCAAATGCAGCTTAATGTTTGTCTTTCAAAGTGATTTGAATTACCAATGCTTATAATGTGTATTAACAAAAACACATGCGGCATAGATTATGCCTACATAGAGTATTAATTAATTTTTAAATGGCAGTAACCAGTGATTAAGTAGAGTAAGTGTCAATAAATGTCGACAAGATGGCTGTACCATTATCTACCACAATTGAGTACAGTTCGTTGATGACCTTATTTTACCAAGACAACCATACACCAAATGGGTTTAGATTTAACTGTATCCTCGAATGCTTCACTAGCCCGTCTTGTTTTATACACAACACTACGTTTCCATACATTATAACACATTATATTGCAGTTAGAAACACGATAGCTGTTATGCATTCCGGTTCTCCAACTAACCGTTCACCTTAGAGACTACTGACTGATACGTAGTACGGCAAACAGTTGTAACAATATAACATTACCATCAATACAGTGTATATCTTGCACAAGTTCAGTCGTACATTCAAATGTTGCACTTACGTTTGTCGTTCTCCAGTTCGCAGACCTTCACCTTGAGCGCCTGTCTGCTGGCACCGTCCATGGTGTGCGAGTCCGAGGCCGCCTTTGCCGCCTCACCCGACTTGTGCAAGTCCAACTCTTGCTTGAGTCTCGCGTTTTGTCGCTCAAGATCAGACACCTTCCATCGCAGCGTTGTGGCCTTACTGTCAACTAACTTGAGCTGTTCTCTGAGCTCACGTGCCTCCAGGCACTCCTCCAACGATTCCCCTCGTGACGTAGTCCTTGCAACTTCCTTGGACATCTTGCTAGTCCGTTCATCGAGATGTCGTATTTTGTCTTTCAGCACCGAATTCTCCTGCTCGAGTTCAATGACCTTGTCTTGTAGTTCGATGTTTTGCAGCGCTGTGTCGTCGGCTTTTATCGCAGGTATTTGGCGACCGGAAACGTGAATGGGTTCACCGGATGATGTCCCGCGTAGTTTCTCGCGTAATACTTGTATGTCCTGTTGGGCGATAATTAGTTGTCTTTTTAGGTCGGCAGGCTCAGTGCCCGGAAGCAGCTGGGTCGTGCCGTCGCCGGAGTAGTCTTCAAGAGATCGGCTTTTCTTTAAAATACCTTTCTCCGGCGCCAGTCTCGTTCCAAGTGCTTCCTGGTCTTTCCTGATGAGTTTCATTTTCAGTTTATCTATACCTTCCGCCATCGCCTTTATTACGTCTTCGGTGTATTCCTCTGGAGAGAGTTTCGGTCTTTCTTTAACCTTGCCCTGCAGTTTGTCAATCAACTGCGTCACTTCCGAGCGAAGCTGTTCGTTCTCCGTCTGCATTTCGTCCAACTTCCGGCGCAGCACGATCCCTTCCTGTTCGGCCAGCTCCATCTGGAGGCGGAGGTCGTGTTCATTTTCTGTGACGACATGCTTCTCTTCGGTGTCCGTCTTCCCGCCCTTGCGACCGAATATCACGCGCTTCGCTGATGACAACTTCTGTAGTTGCATTGTCAGACTTTCGTTCTCTTCCTCGAAGTCTGATAGTTTCTTGCGCATGATCTTCGCCTCGCTCTCAGCGAACTTCAGTTGTTCCTTCAGGTCATTTTCGCGCTCCAGACTGTCCGACAGATCGCGCATAAGTTGTCCAATATCGTATTCTATGCTTGATTCTTTCTTTAGTTTCCCAAGTGCAGGCTACAACAAACAAACCGGAAAGTAACGACAACATACGACGCAGCTGACCGTGCGAAATCTAATCGCATTTTGTTTACATAAAGTTTAATCAGTGCATATAATACGCAATTATGTGGATACTACTTAGCATTTTCCACCCCCCTTCAACAAGAATACATATATCATGCACTAGATATACGTTGTAAAACAGCAAACAACTTTAGATGCCTATGTTGGTGACATATTTCTCTTAACTATTATGTATTATATTTACTTAATTTAAACTTATTATTTTAATGTTCATCCTGTAATAATCTTACACAAATAACTAATTAATACACTAATGTATTTTCTGCAACACATACAAGTATATCAGGTATCTGCTACAAGTTCAGAACCAATTTACTCCCTAAAACCGACAAACTCACCGTTTTGCCCGGAGATAGTGCCGACATCCGGTCGCCCGTAAAGCTCTGTTTTCGCAAGATTTCGATCTACAACGAAACACAATAGGCGTAAGCACACTCTGCAATATACACACAGGCGTTGGTTTTATGTTAGTCAAGGATTCCATGCGTGACTTTCCTAGATATATTGTTGGTTTCTTAGAATGCGTATCTGGGTGGATAGGGTGTGATTGCGGCTACGCTCAGTGACGTTGACTAGAACGGGGAGATGCCATTATCCGACCCAGATGGTCGAACCGCCGAAATCACACGCCCGATAACGGAAATCTTAATGAAGCAGAAATTATGTTTACCCAAATGTTATTTTAAGGGAATAAAACACGTTGTATTTATGCTACTAGTGCACCAGCACTAGATAACAGCCATGCGTTGCCACAATTAGGACATATCTACCGATTCGACTCTGTTTAATATACGTGAACTACAGAAACGTTTGCGTAAGGAACATACTTATATAACACCTGTGTAAATTATGTTTATCCCAATATTATATCAACAATTATGACGTATTTACTGATTCAATCTTTTAAACTATTTCTTCCACTTTAGAAAACAATATTTACTCCCCATTTAATGATACGATTCTGTCGCATAACAGATGGTATGATGTAAAAATTACAATCTTGTTTCTGAAAATGTGTTCAATTGTTCTAATTATAGTTCTAAAAATGCGTGGACGGGTAATTATTCGATGCATATCTATGTTGGTATGATTATTTATATTGCATTGTAATCTGGCGTAGGCCTAACCAACACTCCCGTATTTTTGTATATTTCACTACAGCTATTCATAACATAGTTTAGCTAAATATACAAGAGGACAGCTATATCGGGTATGGCAGATACACGGCTGTTTTATCGTAGTATTGTGCCGGCTGATATAAAGTATTAAAGCATCTCTATCATGCAAATACATTACTATAAGGCAATTATCTGGCTACTAGCTAACTGTATATGTGTTAATGAATACATAGCCTCAAGTATTGTTAAACAAATAAACATGCCCCTGCCACTACGCCATAGCTGTCCACATAAGGAAACCTAAGCGAACTTTCGAAAAACATTCCGAAATATTTGTCCAAGCACAGCGGTCGTAATTACGCAATCAGAAAGCCAGAACGATGTAAGAAATTACATTTTAACTTATGCAGTTGGTGCACAAACGCATGAAGCCGGTTATTTGCTTTAATAACAAGAATGCAAGTTTTACCTGAAAGGGGGCATTCCGTCACGTCGATTTTATTCCAAACTGGGAAGGACGGTTGAATCATCAAAAGTCAATCGACGGAAAATTCCAAAGAAACGCTCTGTGATTTGCGGAAACGACCGGCGTGCTTGGCGCTTACTTAACACATATTATACTCTTTGTTGCCTCGAGTAAGGAAGCGCACACATAAACAAAGTGCAATAGAGATTACCTAAACCACCGATAGCGCCTCTAGTGCGAAATATAACACTGCACATGTCAACACCAATCGTGTGATTTAAGTCAAGAGAGTTAGGTTTGTTGACAAAGTAATTTCAAAACAATTTTGTATCCGTGACAGGGCGTGCTCGTGATAGTTCGCAGATAAATTATTCGACAACAATTACAATTTCGATCACCATCGATCTGGCATTGGCACAAATACGGGGCGATTGCATCGATGAATGACAACATTTTCAAGGGGATGTGTTTGTTCATTTTATCCAAATCAGAAATTCGTGTTAATAGACTATGACACATAATCTTAACCATCAAGCTATAGAATAAAAAATCGTATTGTCGTAATATATAAGTCATCATTGTGTTACGTCGTAGCACAAACCACAGGAATGTCAAAGAAATTTGTCCACAACGATCCCATAACTCATTGAATTAAGCGGTATATGTATTTGTAATGCGGCATTGGCGATTACAAATACTTTTATTTCAGGTAGCTTCTATTGTGAAGCCTGTAGTCGAAAATGCAGATATAAAACAAAGTAACGGTTCTTTACCGTGTCGTTTTGGACGCATGATTGTGTGTGTCTTCGGTGTCTAAACATTTATTTCATAAGCTGATTGAAGCTGTATTGATAATTCGTTTATGATTTGTGAATCTTTATTTATTTGTTTCTTGTGTTCTCTACTCATAACTATAATAATAAGGTAACTTCTATTGCGCCTAAATCCATTGAAACCAAGCTCAGAGGTGCATCAAGACAAGAGTTGGTCAATCGCAAAATCGATAAGCAGTATACAAGTTGTCAACAGATGGACATGCCAGCGTGGATAAGCAAGGTTATAAAAGTATGCTGCATATCAATCCTTATTCTTTCTTCCGTTACGCACAGAGTCTGGGTCGCTGTATAGCCGATTCGTGGGTATGATGACGACGCAAAATAAATTTACTGAACTACAAAGGTTTCATTGCAACCATTGGGTTTTGTGTAATCAGCCACACAGAACTAGCAATGCAAACACAGCCTGGGTCAAACTGACATAAATATGTGTTGCTCAAGATACTCTGCGTCACTTCGGTTTCCGAAATTCCTAGATACATTGCTCAACTAAAACATCAGAACCTGCGCCTGTAACATAATATACCCGTACAACGTCAGGTGGTTTAGTACATTTAGCGAAACACAGTCAAATCAACGCGACGCTAGTGAACTGGAAAGTGAAAATCTAATGTTATCCGTAACGTAAATACACTAAGGTTTCAGACCAGACTCGTTGTGTTACTCGCACGAGGAATGCGCTCACTCGAGACGTGGTAATAGACACGAACTGCTTCCCAAATAGCTACACGTGGCGAATATTTAATGACGGTGTTAACATGCGTGTACTCGCGCCTGTCACAACGATAGGTAGATGAAGAATAAACACGCGCCTGTCCCCGTTTGACGCCTCTAAAGGTGGCCAATTTTGTTTTCTATATGTACGTTTTCTGACGTCAATTGGCTCGGGCTCTCGGCCTAAGACATTCCAACAACGTCGACGATATCTCGTCGTGACGCGCCAGTGCCGTTCTCCAACGTGTAGGTCTATTACGTTGCTATAGCAACAGCAATCTCGACCACAACGGCAGCGTAAACTTGTGATATCACAACACAGCTTCTTCTGTGAAGCGATACATGTTAGTTTGATTAGTTGAACTTTGGCAAAGAGCGAGAACAAGAGAGCAAGAAGGGGAAGGAGGAAAGGCATGGAAAATGAGAGAAAGAGGAAAGCAGGGAGCAATTGAACGTTGTGTGAGTGGTTGAGTGAGAGCCACTGGGTGAGTGATTGAGTGAGTGATTGAGTGAGGGAGAGGACGAGTAAGAGGTAGAGAGAGCTATGGAGATAGAGAGCGAGTAAGAGAGAGAGAGAGAGAGAGAGAGAGAGAGAGAGAGAGAGAGAGAGAGAGAGAGAGAGAAGAGAGAGGGGGGTGGAGGAGGGAAGGAGGGAAGGAGGAAGGAAGGATTGAGAGAGATAGGGAGAAAGGGAGAGCGAAGAGGGGAAACGGAGACAGGAGAGAGAGGAGAGAGAGGAGAGAGAGGAGAGAGAGGAGAGAGAGGAGAGAGAGGAGAGAGAGGAGAGAGGAGAGAGGAGAGAGAGAGGAGAGAGAGGAGAGAGAGGGGAGAGAGGGAGAGAGGAGAGAGAGGAGAGAGATGAGGAGAGAGATGAAGAGAGAGGAGAGAGAGAGAGAGAGAGAGAGAGAGAGAGAGAGAGAGAGAGAGAGAGAGAGAGAGAGAGAGAGAGAGAGAGAGAGAGAGAGAGAGAGAGAGAGAGAGAGAGAGAGAGAGAGAGAGAGAGAGAGAGAGAGAGAGAGAGAGAGAGAGAGAGAGAGGAGAGAGAGAGAGAGAGAGAGAGAGAGAGAGAGAGAGAGAGAGAGAGAGAGAGAGAGAGAGAGAGAGAGAGAGAGAGAGAGAGAGAGAGAGAGAGAGAGAGAGAGAGAGAGAGAGTGAACGTTGTACGGTACTAAAAGACAAATGTTCACATGTTAAGGTGAATTAAAACGCTCTTCACCGGAAGGTTTGTTGGACTCTAATTATCTGCCTATTTGTTAACCAATTAGAATCGTTGCACATTCTTTCTAAGTGTATGTTCGTGAGGTGACTCGAAGCAGCTTCCCAGCCTGGTTAGAGGCATTCGTTCTGGCAGTGCGCTAAGCCGCAGCACTATTTACACACCCTATATTATTATTGCTGTCCGGAACGAAGGCCGACAACGTCAGCTATCGGCGTAACACGATACCTTTCCAGGAGTCGTCATGGCAACCCAGAACGACTATTGGAGCGCAGCCTATCTGCAGCGTGCACGATCTTTACAAAGGCGTTCTCTCTCCGTGTGTCCCTTCCGAAGGTACATGAATTACATCATAAGTGGTTTGGTAATGTGACTTTGTATTTTAATATACGGTGACATAATAATAAATTTATTCTTTAAAGAGCAAAACGTATAGGAAAATGTTCTCAATAAACATGGCTATGGAAAAACCGGTGAGTCGCATAATAAATATTGATCTTGCGGATTAAATAGTAAGCATAGCTTTGAGTACTTACGTAACCCGGGTGTTATGTTAATAAGAGCGGAACCATGCAGATGTGATTTGATAAATCCAGAAAATGTGTGTGAAATATGACTAAAGCTTATTTGTTCCCCCAAGAAAGAGCATTCATATGTATGGTTTGTCAAACAGCCCAAGTACGTTGAACATCCCTGCTGTATCTCATTACTGGGTCAACGTCAAATCTACCTCTATGCATAATCTGGTAGATAAAATGAGTCCTGTTCACTGCAGGTGCAAACACCCTTCAAGTTCAGAAGTTACTGCATAGAGATAATACTCGGCGTGACGTTCGTTTTGAAATCTAACTCCTTTCCAAAGTACCTTGAAATGACTAAATTAAGCAGCGATCAGACATATGAATATCCGGACGGACCGGGCGTTGAATAAGTGGATTGCCATACGAATAATCATGAGAAGAAGGAGACAGCTGTCTGGTTGCGCATCAGGCCCGCGGTTACGGCAGTTTACGAGTGCATATAGACACGCGTACATCTGAGACGAAACAGCTGGAGTAAGGCGGGTAATATGTATCGTTACACGGCGAGCTTCGCGCGCGTACGGCATTCGTGGGGCGCTAGAATCTACCGCTGCGGGATAAGCACACCGGTGTAATAAGTTCAAAAGAAGTACTCTAAAAATTCTACAATAGTGTTTTGAAGATACTGTCATAATGCTGTACAGTAGTTTGAGCCAAACTGCAAAACGCATTGTCTGCCCAGAGGTATGAGCAGTTCCAATGCGAATGGTTTTACTGTGGGGTTTTAAACGTAGTGTTGCAATCGTCCTTGCACATGGTTGCTCCTGACGTTAGTAGATTGTTTTTGTAATGGGTGTTGTTTATTAGTATTGAAAGGCAAAACCGTTCCGGGTTTATTCACGGGTTTTTAGTTCGGTTTTCAAATAAGTGTTCCATTAATACTGTGTGTGTGTGTGTGTGTGTGTGTGTGTGTGTGTGTGTGTGTGTGTGTGTGTGTGTGTGTGTGTGTGTGTGTGTGTGTGTGTGTGTGTGTGTGTGTGTGTGTGTGTGTGTGTGTGTGTGTGTGTGTGTGTGTGTGTGTGTGTGTGTGTGTGTGTGTAGCACTACCCCGTAGGCGTTTTAACGACCAAATTAGAAATTTTCGAATTCGAGCATGGATGAAAATTATCTTGACACGATTGAGACTACGCACGAACTACGTCAGTGTTGAGAACAACACCGCCAGTACACCGTCTTTCTGTTCCCACGCTCCCCTGCATGTGCGAGTGCGTGTGCGTGCATGTGTAACATTGCGCTACAGTATACTATAAATTTGGTTTCCTCGTCTTTTTAGACGTAACATATCATTAGAATCTCATTACGTAAATTATAACTAAATTAATCCAACAATAGTACACCGTACTGTGAGATTCTGGTCCTATTAACTCAATGTGTTATTTCTTATTTTATTTATTTTTTATATTTCCAATTATTACAAATCTCCACGTCTGTGACGACATGTGAGTCAGATATTTTGACTGACTCGTATCTATAATATTATCCATTTATCAGACCAGACTGTCCTAATCACCGACAGTTTGCCTTATCGCTACAACTGAAGTCGACGGGGAAAGTGATACATTTACAACAAGTTCCGTCTGTTCCCTGTGAGAGCTCAGGGGATACCCCACGGAGGGGAGGGACAACCACCACCCTCTCCTATATATACCATTGCCAGCAACACTTATTGCATATTTTGTCCGATGCACCGTCATTGTTACGTAGACGTCATGTTATATAGTATACGCTATATCTAGTCAAACATCTTGGCAGCTCAAACATGCTTAATGGACTAGACAAATCAAATAAATATTTAAATATTGAACTGTTCATAAATACCAAGACTGCCGTTCAACGTGCAACTGAAAACATGACGTTCGAATCAAAACATTCCAGTCAAGCCACAACTCTCAAACATATGACTAATGTAATAAGCTGTTTGGATAAATAAACTTAAGCCGATAATAATATATACTTCTTATACCGTTGCATACATTATTTTCACCTTTTTGAAGTTGAAACGGTATCAAAAGGCTGCTGCTAAACACTTCGTTCGTTATACTTTCTGGAATCGATCACATTTATTACTGATTAAAAACATTGTATGCAACTCAAGGAAGGCCAAGGACATATTGGTTTCGCCGAATACATGTTCCGCAATTAAGAATTGATGGTAACCATAGCTAATGCTGCTAATGATGCTAATGATGCCAATGGTGCAATGATGCTAATGATGCTAATGCAGCTGATGATGATGACGATGGTGATGATGGTGGTGATGGTGATGATGATGATGATGATGATGATGATGATAACAATGGTGATGATGATGATGATCATGATGATCATGATTATGGTAATGCTAATGATGATGGTGGTGATGGTGACGATGATACTACGCTACAATAGTATATGTATCATTTTGAACCTGCGCGCTGAGGCGCAAGAAACAACACTAATTGTTAGGCATTATGTTATGAACATGGACGCCGTAAGAAAGAAAGGTAGCAATTGTATGAGAATCCAAAAGCCCTGGAACTCATTCTACCGTTTAGGTGCAGCTACAGAGAAAACACGCTCGCCTTTATGAAGAAGAATATGTAGAACTAATCACAATTCGTTGGTTGATTACGACGTCGGCCGATACGATAACGAGAATACTGAAGCTGGCGCTGATGGCAATGACAGTTATGATACGTTCGTTTTGTGGAAGAGAGAGACAAGATTAAACACGATTACAATGGCGACAGCCAAAACGGTCTCTCAAAACGGCGGATCTCTCTTGGCAGGTTGCAGGCATACTGAGGATAATGGGAGGTATTCAAAATGGCGGATAACGAATAAATATTATTACAATGTACATTATGTGTGTGTGTGTGTGCGTGCGTGCGTGCGTGCGTGCGTGCGTGTGTGCGTGTGTGTGAGTCAGAGTTACGTTTCTTTCTATCATTGGGCAGGTCCTTAGTACTTGTTACGCTATTCAGTTTGAACTCAAGGACTACTGAGATATACGGAACGAAAATGCATTACTGAAATTAAATATTGTTATCAACCTAAAGGAAAATAACAATGATGGTTTTCCATTAATCCAATATAGTTTTCATATATTTTACATCTAAATATACTCCGCGAAGCGAGTCTGCGCTAGACGGACATGTCGGTGCGGCGTGCCGGAAGGCATAGACAGCGCCAGGCGGGCACCGGAAGTAGGTCACGGTGCTGTTTTATACTTCATTCTATGGAAACGCTAGAGCCCGCGGGTCGCCGATTAGGTGCGTCAAGTTTCCCCAGAAATACCTAACACCTGTCCGTTGTGTCGATTTGGTCACACAGCCACGTTCTAGTTGCGGGCCTTCTGTGTAGGTCTACCTAATGTGTTTGTGTGTAGCATAGGTTTGTGTGCATGTGTGCGTGTGTGCGTGTGTGCGTGCGTTTGTGCGTTTGTGCTTGTGTGCGTGTGTGCGTGTGTGTCTGGGTGTGTGTGTGTGTGTGTGTCTGCATGTGTGCGTGACTGCATGTGTGGTTGTGCGCGTGTGTGTTGGTAAGGATGTTTGTATGTATCAATGTCTATATATATATATGTATATACATATATATATGTATATATATATATATATATGTGTATATATATATATATATATATATATATACATATATATATGCGTACACTCATGCACATACATAATGACTCGTTTATACAGTATATCATTTTATAATTATATACTTTACAGTTGTACTACGCCTGCCCGGCCTACCTCCTTGTTGAGCGCATCAGTCTCCTTCATCATCAGCTGCCGTCGGTTCTCCGACTCCGTGAGCATGTCGTTGACCCGGCCGAGCTCCTCCTCGTAGCGAGCTCTCTTCTCCTCCACCGCCTGCCGCCGACAAACACACCATCAACGGCATCGCCAGCACGGAACTAACACTCACAACAACTGCAGCTGGTGCACATATTATGGCCGGCGTGGTATACGGACCTTCTTGTGAAAAAGTGGACCTGTTTGTCTTTTTGGTGATTTTAAAATTATAGACACGGTTTTGTGAAAATGCCAAAAATGTGTCAGAAAATTGTAAAACCAATGTAAGTAACCGTAAACGTATTGATATAGCTATTTTAGTTTTCGTTAAGTAAGTTTTCGACTCGTTTTCTGCAAAATATAATTATTTGTTATAGCAAGTTCAAAAATAACAACTTTTAACTCATCCAAAACATTGAAAACTCAGCAACGTTGCACCATTGTGTAGCATAACGCAAATAATATATACTACATAGTATTCCGTTCAGGTTAGGCCTATATCTACTACTAGTAAAATAACACAAACGGCTAAACGGGCGATCGTGCAAGAGAATGTTTAGTGTAGTATGCAGAAACCATGTCAGAAAGTGTCGTATTAATTTATCACCAACAGAGGATAATCCAACGTCCCTTTGGTGCCTATCTCCACGAATATATTCGACCACTAATATGTTTGGATTTGGTGGTGGTTCCATGGCACACCGTCTTGTGTATTTTCGCAACACCACATACGCTGGTGACTGCCACGTCCTGCGTATGGAGTAGAGTAATATTGAACAAGAATGGTAATAGGGTATTCTCGCGTACAGACATACAAAACAATAGAACGAAAAGCTGATTAAAATGTGGTACTACGGATATATTTGTAAACGAACCTCAAGCTCCGTGTGTAGTCGAACGGACACGTCTTTTGCCATTTTCAGTTCTTCCTCTAGTTCTCGAGTGCGTGTCATGTCATCATTGTTGTCGAAGTGGCTCTCCAGTTGTCGCAGTTTCTGTTCCGAATAAATATGGGGCTATCATTAAGATTCGACAGAGAAATAAACTGAAATAACGTGCGTGCATGCGTGCGTGTGCATGATGTGTGTATGTTAACGAGGTAACTTAGAGCTGTATAGAAATACAACGAACACATCCTTTACAATGTCGCATAATTGAGACCATTAGTTGTACATCATTGCCCTTATTTGGTGTTCGGTCGTCAAGGCGATCCGCCATCTTGGCTGTACACAACTGAATATTGTGCATTGTCTACCATGGAACCCAAATGATGCTGCGGTATTTTGATGGATTATGCCACCTTTAAAGCCTGGCAGTAATATACAAGTTTTTGAGATGACGGGCCAAAGATGTGCAACCAAAAAAATAGTGGACTGTTTCCCTCGTTTAAATGCAATATACGCTGACGTTGTTATGTATAGCCCGCCTAGGGCCGTTGCTAGGATACAAGACCGGATGTCAGGTAATTGCTAATCGTCCCAACGGAACCCGCGTTGTCCTCTTGCAAAAAGCATTAGGGGTCAGGAGACTGTTAGACTTTTGTGCAGCGTATTTTTTGGAAATAATTTTTTTTTATACAAAATTCACCTGCTCTGACATAAGTGCATTTGAGTATTCAGATTTTCAGGTGTGATTGTAGAAGCTGTTGACAATAAAATTGTGTATTTTAGCTGATTTACTGAGATGAAGGGTATTTGGCAGCAATTTGGCTAGTTGACTGTTTAGCCGGATTACTGCCTACATCCATTCGTAAATGTTGACGGGTGTCATACATACAGGCATTTTACGAGAGCTAGAAATATTAGATTTTGATTAAACTCGACCAGCATTTCAGTGAGATGATAATGACAGCTGGTGAGAAGTTTAAGACATTTAGTAGGTCACGTTAGCCGGTCACCATCTTGGTTTCAACGAGTGCATTAGTGTGAAACTGAATCCGCAGAGAGTAATGTTTTCTTTACAGAATTTCGCATAGGGGAAAGATGGTAATGTCAGGTGATGTTCGACCTACGTTTGACGTCTTTATATAAAATGAATCGGTTTACTTTTTGTTACCCAATTCGATATTTTGACTGCGTGTACAAATAATAGTATTTTAAGAATTACACCTACTCTAAGGGGGAAATGTTTGCGATGTCGCTCATTCATCGGCACGTGTATCGCATGTAACCGCTGCATGCACCAACCCAGCACACTACCGATGTGCCCGCAAGCCACACTCGCCAACGCTGCACCCATCAGAGCACAGTTAACCTTCATACTGACGTAGAAAACTGTGATCTTGGACGTTTTGAGAACAAACTTTCTACATGAACTAAGTGCAATTGGTCAGGTATATTAGTCGGTTTAGTGTTTAACATGATGGCACTAGCTGCGGAGAAGTTTCACAATTTTCTCTGGTCCAGTTTTCTTATAATCTGGCAAAAACGATAACTTGGCCACCAAAGAGAAAATCAACCACGCTCTGTGCCGTTCGTCCTTACTACTGTCCGGATATATATACATACACATACACACACACACACACACACACACACACACACACACACACACACACACACACACACACACACACACACACACACACACACACACACACACACACACACACACACACACACACACACACACACATTATATATATATATAATACAAACATAGCGTTCATTGGCTCTCTGCCTTCTTCTACTTTTTTGTTCGCTAAGTTTTCTCTTTCTCATTTTGCATGCTGCATTTTCTTGGAGCTATTTTTGTTGTGTCGTCGCTCAGTAAGCGTGTTCGACTACACCTCCGCGTCGATTGCACTCTGTAGGGGGCTGCCCGTAATAGCACTCGCGTTGGCCTCTTGCAACAAGCATTGGCCGGTCGCCGTCTTGGTTTCAACGAGAAACGGAACACGCACGCACTAGTGTTTTTTACCTCTAAGCATAAAATTTCCTTATATTCCATTTATATATACGCGTGTACCAGTTCCAAACTGTGAAGGCTACATAACACGCCAAATAGTTAAGGGATATAGTAAACATACAGATTTGGATGATCAGACGTACCGTGCATGTAATAAAGGCAATGTTGGTAGTCCTACGACGAACATAGCAATGTACTGTTAGAAATGAAGAGGTACCATACAAGTTGTCATTTAGCGACAATGAACAAACGCTGCTGCCATTGTAAAGATTGTAAGTGATTCTATGATACCTGTTCATATTGGTTTCTGTCTGCGTCGAGTTGTTCGTTTCGCCGTTCCGCCTTGCGCAGTTTGAACTGGAAACAACGTAAGTAGGCATGACTATCGTAACTATATGGTAATGCAACATGACACATTAAACATTATTTTGGACTAAACATTGGTTGGGCATACACCAAAAACAAACTAATCATTTGCAACTACAATCAACTCTATTAGGTCACTCCCAAAAAAGTCTGGCAGTTGGTTTTTAACTTTCCACGTTGTATTATTTCCTAATATTTCGTCATTTGTGATCTCACCTATAAGTTATACACATCATTGGATTCGTGTGATGAGGTTTTTCGGGATATGTATAATATAGCAAAATGTAAGCAAAGGGGCCTAATTCCTGTTAGAATAGCCAAACATATCCAAAATAGGCTTTCTATTTTTAAACATTTACTTCAGGTACCTAAATTACTAAATTTTGGAAATTCTAAATTTTAAGTATCTTATGCCAAGGTAAAGTATCTTATCGACGTAACGATCTATAATAAAGTTTCATAAGATACATAATTCTACCCAATTTCTTTCAAAATGTTAATTGGCCATTTTAACCGTTACGCCCGATACCAAGCTTCCTCAACAATGTACAACTATTAGAAATTGTTTGTTAAGTTAACGTTGGTAGTAAACCGATATATTCAATATTATTTATATATATACATTGTTTTTATAAAAATTTATGTTATATTGTCTGTAAATTTGATCTATGTGCAAATAAAAAACACCCACATTTTAACCGGTTACGCCCAATATCAAACTAAAATGTGGATTGAAACAAAAATAGCGAACATAATTATTATTTCAAAATGTATGGATACATAAATAATAATAAATACTACGTCAGAAATTTTTCCATTTAAATTAAACCTGTTCTGCTGTATTTTTTCTAAACAGGTTTTAGTTAAATGGAAACAATTCTGACCTGTAGTATTGATTAGTATTTACGTATCCATACATTTTGAAATAATAGTGTTAGCTATTTTTGTCTCAATCCACAGTTTAGCTTTGTACCTGACGTAACCAGTTTAATTTTTTTTTGTATTTGCACAAACATCAAATTTACAGACAATAAATAGACAGTAACTGTCATAAAATAATGTCTACATAAAAATATTTGAATATATATAGGTTTACTGCCAACATTAACTTAAATTTTTTTTAAATGTCTAATAGTAGCACATTGGTGAGGAAGCTTGGTATGGGGAGTTATCGTAAACAACGGCCAATTAGTAATTGACAAAAATTTGGTAGAATTATATATCTTATGAAACTATATTATAGTGCGTTACGTCGATAAAAATAGTTTACCTTGGCATCAGATACTTAAACTTTTGAATTTCCAATATTTAGTATTTTTTCGTAGGTAAATGTTTAATAATGGAACGCATATTTTGGCTGTTTTAGGCTATTCTAACAGGAATTAGGTCCCTTTATCTGCATTTTTATATGGAATTATACATATCCTGAAAGATCTCGTCGAAAGGAATGCAATGATGTGTCTAACGTATATGTGAGATCACAAATGAGGAAATAATAGGACATAATACAACGTGGAAAGTTAAAGCGAACTGTCAGACTTTTATTAGAGTGGCCCTATTACGCCAGTGGCTTACCCAGAAGAAGACTGACATATTGATACACGCCTCTGATGCACACATGTATGTACGTGCGCTTGCGTGCGTGTGTGCGTGTGTGCGTGTGTGCGTGTGTGCGTGTGTGCGTGTGTGCGTGTGTGCGTGTGTGCGTGTGTGCGTGTGTGCGTGTGTGCGTGTGTGCGTGTGTGCGTGTGTGCGTGCGTACGCACGTGTTGGTAAGGATGTGTGTCTGTATGAATGTGGCAACACAACCTACCTGGAGTATGCGGCAGTTCTTGGCCGCAGCCTCCAGCTCCTTCTGTATCTCGTGAAACTCGATCGCCTCATCGTCCCGAAACTGGTCGTGCATCTCCTCCATCTCGAGGTGAAGATCTCGCACCTCCTGCCGCAGGTCGAGGTTGTCTTCGACGGTCTCCGAGCACCGTCTCTCTGCCTCCTCGAGACGTCGCTGCAGGAGCGCGATCTCGTTCTCCTCAGCCTTCAGTGAAGCTCGCTCGCTCTCCGGAAGCTGCACGGGAAAGAAGAATATTGCTTACCTCGCCGATAAGTTTGGGAATTGCTTGTAAATGTCGTCAATAGGCCTGACGATAAGAAGAACACGTTGGTGGTATTTGATAAGTGGCTAGGCTTATATATATTTATGGATGTATTTATTTATTTGTTAGGTTCACGATCAACAAGACCGACTTCCCAATAACAGGACTGATTAATTATTTCAGTGTCTTTCTCGTTAGTTAGTGAATCCACGGATAGTTGACTTCCCCTTCCTCCAGGTAAAAATCGACAAAGAGCTTTTACCTATCGTCTCTTTTGAAATAAAAAGGCATAGTGGG
Organism: Escarpia spicata; assembly: GCA_963995525.1. Lineage (NCBI taxonomy): Eukaryota > Metazoa > Annelida > Polychaeta > Sabellida > Siboglinidae > Escarpia > Escarpia spicata. The sequence continues at coordinate 14,150,787 of OZ023209.1, read as the reverse complement.
ATGCACGAACGAAATCTTCGTATGGTAACGAATGGGTATAACACACGTAGAGTTACCAATATGATTAGGAAATGTTATTCACAAGTATCGGTTTACATTCATCTCTCATAACTAAGAACACTGTTTACTACGATATTAAAATAAGACCTATCCATTGATGAATTCACAACTCAACGTCGTGCAACCCGCTTTAAATCTAAACGGTTCGTACGTCCTGATCTGCTACACTGCCGCGACGGTCAGCTACTGTCACCTACATTCAGTACTGGGTGAGTCGTACCTTCAGTTTGTCCATCAGTCGGTTCTTCTCGCTCGTAGATCGCCGCACCTTCTCCTCCAGGTCGCTGATCTTGTCGGTGTAGTGGTCCTCCATCCGGTTGTACTCTCTCTTCTTTGTTGTCAGCAGCTCCCCCAGCGCCGTCTTCTCGCGGTCCAGGCGCTCGCACCGGTCCTCCAGGAACGACGCCTAGACGACAACATGACGTTATAACACGTCGGTGTGTGCGTGCACGCGAGAAAGCGAGAGCATGTGAGTGAGTGAGTGAGTGAGTGAGTGAGTGAGTGAGTGAGTGAGTGAGTGAGTGAGTGAGTGAGTGAGTGAGTGAGTGAGTGAGTGAGTGAGTGAGTGAGTGAGTGAGTGAGTGAGTGAGTGAGTGAGTGAGTGAGTGAGTGAGTGAGTGAGTGAGTGAGTGAGCGAGCGAGCGTGCGGGCGTGCGGGCGTAAGTCTGTGAGTGAGTGAGTGTGTGTTCGTGTGCGTGTGCGCGTGTGCGTGTGTGTGTGTGTGTGTGCTTGCGAGTGAGGAATGAGTGAGTGAGTGAGTGAGTGAGTGAGTGAGTGAGTGAGTGAGTGAGTGAGTGAGTGAGTGAGTGAGTGAGTGAGTGAGTGAGTGAGTGAGTGAGTGAGTGAGTGAGTGAGTGAGTGAGTGAGTGAGTGAGTGAGTGAGTGAGTGAGTGAGTGAGTGAGTGAGTGAGTGAGTGAGTGAAGTGAGTGTGTGAGTGAGTGAGAAATGGATGAGTGAATGAGTGAATGAGCGATGGTGCGTGCATGAGTGTGTGTGTGTGAGGCGTGAGTGAATATGTGTGTGTGTGAGTGTGCACGCACGTGCGTGTGTGCGTGCGTGCGTGCAAGTGGTAGCAAGTTTGATCAAACTAGCAAACGCTGTTCATATTATATATGTACTTTCCTTAAAAAGGTACAAAGGATAGTTTTATTCAGAATACAACTTTAAACGGAACCGAGTAAGTTTGTGTTGGTGCACGGTAACGTGGATTTGTATGCAAGCATTAGAACCATGATAAGCAGCACATTAACAAGGCCATTGCAGAGAGTCAAGTTAAGACGTTAGTTGTTTTTAGGATGACTTCTAAGCTGTTCGTACAGAAAAGTTGACTGGGCAGGCATTTGACTTACTAATTATTGTTCAAGCCACTCTTCCTCCAGCACCGGATTGACTCAGTTCAATCCCTGGATATCGGACATGTGTATGACATGTTGGCCTTTTGCAAACACATTGTACTTGAACCGAATCGAAGAACCGATTGACGGATTTCGGATTTCGAAATGTATATTCAATGCTGGGTGAGCTTAATTTCCCTTTGTTTGACATACTGTGATGCAGCAGATTATACATACGAACACAAAACTTTGTTTTACAAGTGAAATCGGTATTTAATATGACCAAAGAGGCGATATATTAACTTATCATAGTTGTGTAAGAAAGATCGAGCTAAGCCGCCAATGTGCGTGTCAATCTGAACATGAATAATGTGTGTCCGTCTTTAGAATGACATGCTTCTTTGAAATATATGTTACGTTGGAAACTTTACAATGGTAGGTGAATACCGTACAGTCATCATGGTTGGTGAGCCCGACTGGTGCGAGGTGATTGTCTGTTGGCCAAGTTAGCGGGGTGGAAGTTGTATTTTAGCATACTTGCTGAAGGACGAATTGGCCTTGGGGCAACCTGGCGTAGGACAACTACACCGTGGGCGAATTAGGTGTGGAGTTGTTTTTAGCCGACTTTGACCTGAATCCTTTCATCTATATACCACAGAAACAGCGAGATTTACACAGCTTCATTGTTTTTTTCAAAAATGTCACCAACATAAACTGATTCTGACAAAAATTTAATATAGAGCACTCGTGATACTATTATTAAATATAAAAAGGTAAATGTTTGCATAAAACTCCACAACTTTAAAATTACAATATTTATAAATAAAAGTACATGTCTTCATATTATAGCGTTTTACTAAAATAAATTATGTATGGCCCATGGAAATATAAGTGACTAGATCTAGTAATACTGTGCAGGTTTTTGTTTAACATAATATGTCAAATAATGTAGCATGTTATAAATGACAACGGCGAAACCATAATTGTTTAACACGCACACCACCGATAGCATTGTGAACAGTTTAAACACAATCTACCAAATAATTACAGGTATATTTAAACGGAACCGAATTTTCTTGTGTGAGTGCACTGTAACCTAGAGATCTTTATATATATACATATCTATACAGGGTATGTATATATATATATATATATATATATATATATGTATATATATAAAGATCTCTCGGTTCCGTTTAAATGCACCAGATGTATATATATATATATATATATATATATATATATGAAACAACAGCTAGCATTACAAAATAATATCGTATTAGAGCCTAGTTAAGATATTAAATTAGTTGTTTTCAAGTTGCTATTTTTCGTCTGCCTGCATAGGAACGTTGTCTTGGCGTTTAACTTACTAATTTCTTCACAGCCATGCGTCCTCCATTCAGTTCAACCACGAAGGTATTGGACATAATTGTGTCATGCCAATGTGCTTCTATTACTTTGCAGTTGAGTCGACTTGGTGACTCCGTTTTCCCTAAGTGATGGTACAGCATTTTATCAGTCAGTCATTTTCTGACCCATTCCAGCTCAGAGGAATCTATCCTTCGATTTTATCAGGTGTTGTTGCCTGATACTATAATCGCCAAGGCGTCTGCATACAAAAGACGTTTGCAGCGCACTGTGGGTGGTATATTGATACGACGTATCCGGGAAAGAGAATGGGGCTGACGCTCATGTAAACAGGGCCGAAGCCAGTCTATATATAGCTCTGACGTCTGAAATCACAGAACTTACATTTTAGGACACGGACCTTATGGTAAAAGTAATGATATAGTGCGCTATCCATTCGTTAGGACTGTTCACAGCACTTTACACTATAAAGTAATGATATAGTGCGCTATCCATTCGTTAGGACTGTTCACAGCACTTTACACTATAAAGTAATGATATAGTGCGCTATCCATTCGTTAGGACTGTTCACAGCACTTTACACTATAAAGTAATTATATAGTGCGCTATCCATTCGTTAGGACTGTTCACAGCACTTTACACTATAAAGTAATTATATAGTGCGCTATCCATTCGTTAGGACTGTTCACAGCACTTTACACTATAAAGTAATTATATAGTGCGCTATGCATTCATTAGGACTGTTCACAGTACTTTACACTATAAAGCTGGCAAACAATATCTCGACTTCTTTGGGAAGCATTCAGCTACGCTGCAATTATGCAATTACTGCGGTAAGAAAATACCCACCACTGTAGGTATCCATTCATACACCTGAGTGAACTGGTGCAACGACGAGTGAACGAACTTGCCTAAAGTTCGAAACGGCGACAAGGGGATTCAGACCCGGAACATATCGATTAAGATAGTATGCTCTAGTTACTACACTACCGAGCACCCCTATTGTTTATCGTGTCAAAATTGTGCTGCAGATCAATACTCATCACACCTATTTAAATACCTTTATCCTGTTTCTTTTCAGGAAGACTGTGCTACGCAGCAAACATAGAATATGTGATCTAAAACCGGATCGATATGTGATCTAAAACCGGATCGATATGTGATCTAAAACCGGATCGATATGTGATATAAAACCGGATCGATATGCCTGTAAGAGATCATGCGCGCTATCACTTAAATAATGATATTCTAACACTGACGCTTACGTGTAATTTTTTGAGCCACAACGTTTAACTGTAATGTTACCTTTGTATGTTTAATGTCAATGTTTCACACTTATTGCATCTTCTAGAGCAAGGTCGATATCTGAACCGATAACAGTCCAATCATATTGTATCATTGTGTTTCTTTATTCTTTATAAGACAGTCGGATGGTGAAGATGGTAGAATAAATATATTTTATATCATATATATTGAAGCGGAAAACTGCGTCACAACAGTGCAGTTGCGATTATAATTATTGTGTATAGGTTCATGCCAAGACCTGATTCCCGTCCTAAAATACGATGGTCACTGCAATCGTGAACATTGATTTTAAAGTGGCTTTCGAGAATACGACGTCATTGGATAATATGAGTTTACATAATTGTGTTGATTGTGTCTACACATGGCAGGCGCCACTGTACACTATTCTTATATTTTGTTCTGTTATTCTATATTTGTATACGTTTTTTAGTTACATGGACATGTGTGCATGCTGCACAGCTGAGTTTTAAATAAAGACACTGAGTTGAAATATAACATCATTTTACGCTAAAACAATCAGACTGTACACAGATAACTTTCAGAACTGCGCTCATCTCCTAGCTCTGAGCAGACGACAGATCTTCATTAGTTTGGACAGAATGGGCTCATTTTAGCATTTCTCGTAGTCAGCTTAATTTGTGTACACCCGGACAACCAGTTACTCTACAAAGTCGTGGTGTACGACCAGGTACGAACCTAAGGTTTGTCCGACTTTAGTCAAACCGACAGGCTATGTGCATGTGGAACACGCTGTGTTTTCCTGCGAATATTTTGACTAGCCGCCTCGCATCGAGATCGTTTACATTCCGCCTCTACGGCGTCAGAGCTTCGGGCGTGAGACTTCCTCTGAGGACAAGAGCCAGGCACGCATTTATATAGCTGAGTTAGGGGTTAGGACACTGTTAGACTTCCTGCTTGGTTACAGACAAAAAAAAGTGCAGTATATTTTTGAGAAATGACTTTTTACAATATTCACTTGCTCTGACATAAGTGCATTTGAGTAGTCAGATGTCTAAGTGTGATTGTAGAAGCTGTTGACAGTAAAATGGTATCTTTTTAGCTGATTTTACTAAGCGGAAGGGTATTTGGCAGCACTTTGGCTAGTTGACACTTTAGCCGGATTACTGCCTGCATCCATTTGTAAATATTGACGGGTGTCATACATACATGCATTTTGTAAGAGCTAGAAATATTAGATTTTGACTAAACTCGACCAGCATGTCAATGAGCTGATGACAACGGCAGGTGGGAAGTTTAATACATTTTCTAGGTCACGTTTTCTTACAATCAGACAAAACTATCAGTGTGCTGACCCCGTTAGCCGACGTAATGAGGATTGAAAGGCGTTGTCGAAGCTACTGACCACAGATAATCGGTTCTGAAGCAGTTTCCAGCACCGTAGACGTACACACCAAGCCCTATAGGACCACTTCCGTAGCGGCCAATAAATCGTCTTGATGTGCGTCGGCTGTCGGCTGTACTGGTACGCTGCTAGGTAGTTCTTGTATACGAACTGGGCTCGTGTGATTGTGGTTTAGATGGCCTTGTGTGTTCATTTAAACGGAATCATCCTCTCAATCTGATTTACTTCGACCTATTTCAAAGAGTAGTTCCAGGAAGTTGCGATTAGCTCCACCTACCAACGCTATTGTGTGTGGTATGCTTAGGCCTAGTTTTTTTATTTTTTTTTGTATACAATTTGAATATTTTGTTGGCGCAACATTCTAATTGCAAACATTGTTTTGGGCTTGCACCATACCTTGCAGCATACTTCAACACATCTCCTTTATTATCTCAAACATCATGTTAATAAATATTAATAAAATGAACAAACATGGCTGGTTTAATACTTGTATAATCAATAATTGAAAATACAGACCATCATTTCACTAGCAAATATTGGCTGTGAAATTACTAAAACTAAATTACAAATTGTTATGCATATATCAATTCGGTTTTCGTGGATTTAGTGTTTTCCATAGGCGTAACGGCTGCAGCCGACTGTTTGACTAGGTATACTGTAGGTCAATGTTTAACATTCGAATATGTTAGGGCATACTGTTCAATGCAGAAACGTTAAACGCAACCATTCGTGTTTACCTACTTATGAACTTTGGCAAACGTCTAACTTCCGTAACTTCCCACCGTGTGTACAATCCTGATCGATATGTTCCGATATAATACAGTTGTCTGAGGCCGTATTACTGCAGGTCGGTTCCCCATTAACCGGGCAGCTGCATGCCTCGTGTTGTGCTGCATCCAACGTAAACCAGGTGTCGGGGTCGATTAAATGGACCAACTAGTGGCGCGCCGATAAACAGGCCCGTGCAAACACACGCACATCCCACTGATGTCGACTAGAGATGAGTGCTACCACAGTCGAACCTCACTTTACCGTCACCTAGGTAATACAGCTACGTTGTCAATAAGGTCACCATAGGATAGTGCTGAATAATTTCCGTAAATTAAAGTTTCGCAAATTAATCCCGTTAATATGATCACCTCGCCAATTACGGTCACTTTTCCAATCGTGTGACCGTAATAGTGAGATTTTATTGTACAGTCGAACCTGTTTAATCCGGACACCAATAAGCCACACACATCGGCATCCGTGCATCATTTCACAGGAACGGAATGTCCAAACGTTAACCTACCCGCGATATGGATGATTTGTTTATCTAGAAAACTCGTAAATCTAGACACTTTCGACCAGGTGTCCGGATTAAAGACGTTCCATGCGGTAACGTGAAACTTGAAATCGACCATATCGCATTTTTTTGCTCCGAAGAATTTATTTGGTTTTTGTTTATTTTGCAAACGATGACTCGGGAATATGATGGTATGGCGTTAATTATACTGGTAAATGTGGTGAGTCTGTATTTACGTAAAGGCACCCAGGTCAACATCTGGCGAGAAGGTCGTACGTTATTACACGATGGAATGTTAATTATCCTATTCTGGACGTTAGTGCGCGGCAGTGTAGTGTCCAGAGCATCCGACTCTCAACTGAGGGAACTCTGTTTCCTGTCATCTTGCTGCCGTTTTGGGGCTATATCTAAAACCTACCTTCACACTGAAAATTGCATTGAATAATTTAAACTGAGTTCACGACATTGACTGTAATTTAATAAATTAATTTAACAATAAAATAATATTGATGTTGTTTTGAGTCTACATCGTGGCGCTTCTTCAATAAATAATTAATTAATCAACTAAATTATATTATTTGTTTTTGTTGTCAATTTCTTTCCAATCGTCTTGAAAAAGATTGTTCGGTTTCTTTCAATAAAAACCCTTATTCACAGTAGTTTTATATTCTTACTTGTAATCGTGTCCTTGATGTAGTTATTGATGATAATGGTAGTAATGAATGGTAGTAATGTGTTATCGTCTCTTACAATCACCTCTCCCAATATGGACACCCGATGTTAGGAACACCATTTTGCAAGGAGCAACTTCGAAATCCCCATTTTGCCTTCCAATGTTGGTTGTACACCCTCGTATTCATGAATATAAGGAACAGTTTGGTCAATTAAGCTCCAGTATGGTCCGTATAGCGAGAGTCCTCGTCCGTATATTGTTTAACTAATTGTATTTATATTTACAGTGCGGCTATTCTTACATTTATAATTAACACGTTCCACCAACCTTATCTCGCAGGTTCTCCACCAACATCCGGGTCTCCTCCGCCATCGAGTCCTCGCGCATGCGCATGCCAGGGGCGTCCATCTTGATGCTACAGGCGTCGGCGCTCTGACGGCGACGGCGACGACGGCGAGCCAACGACAACTCCTTCTTCGCTAGCTGGTAGTCGACGAAGTCTCCTCCACCGCCGGCGGAGGGTACCCCATGGCGGGCCAGGTCGACATTTTGCTCGCTGATCGGGGCGTGGTAGTAGAGCGCGGTGCGGCGGTCCGACTCCCCCGAGCCGTTCGACCTGGTTGTCTTCGAAGACTCGACCTTCGACTCGTTCTCGATTAACTCTCGCGCCGCGCGGATTATCGGCGAGTCGTAGTCGTCTACCGCGGCCGCGATCTCATTCACCTCCTTCCGTCTCTCCTCGGCGGCCGACTTCAAGTCGCCGCTCCGTCTGTTCCTCTCATTGTTGGCTCTGTCGCGGTCGTCATCAGGCGACACCGCTGTCTTCGTTTGCCCGTCCGCTCGTGTCGTGGATGAGCCGTCGGTCTTTTGACCGGCGGGGGAGCCGCTTGCACTGCCGACTTCTGCTGCCGCTACGTGCTCCTGCCTCGTCTGACGCGGCGTACGATCTGTCGATATTTCCGCCTGCTGGCCTACTCGCAGTACCTGGGGCGGGCCTGTCCCCGTATCCCCTCCGTCTGCTATTCCGCCGCTGCCGCCAGCCTTCCTATTTCCGACGCCGGCCTCGCCGCTCGTATTTTCGCCATCCGGGGCGCGCGTGGCCACTCCGCCGGGGCCGCCGCTGCTGCTACTGCTGCTGCCAAACGACTTATTTTTACTCGGGCCGTCGTCGCGGGCGAGCTTCTCATCTCGAGCGGCGACTGACGATTTCGCAACAGCGGTCTTTGTGTCGGCAATTGTCTTCTTTGTATCCAATGTTTTCGCGTCTTTCTTTTTATCTGCGTGTTTTGATGGCGGCACGTTTACTGTCTTTTGTCCCTCTACTTTCTCTGCTTCCTGTTTCTTATCAGCTGGTTTAACAGCGGGCTTTTCCTGCTCGACTTTGAATGTCTTTTTCTGTTGAGTTGACTTTGTCGGCGTCGTTTTATGTTCATGTGTCGCAGGATCGTTTTTGCTGGTGTCCGCGTTCTTTTTCAGTACCCGTCTCTCCTGTCCGGTCTTTGTCGCAACGTTGGTGGTTGTTTCGAGGGAAGATTTTGTTGGTTCACCCTGCTCTGGACTGAGCGACTTCGCTGTACCGTTACGCGTGAGTGACGCGTCTTTGTGTGTCGCGTTTGTCGTGTCCTTCTGTGTCGCGTCACTTGCGTTGTGTTGTTCTCGGGTCTTGAAACAGTTCTTGCAGAGGGTACGACGCCATGTCTGCGGCTCAAACTTGACGCAACTGGCTGCGTTGGCGCCGGCTTTCTGACCTTTCGAGTTCATGCTCGTTGCCGTAATGAATGTTGTATAAGAATAGCGGTCGGGTAACGGGACCCGAGCGACGCCGTCAGTCAAGCGAGTGTTTACGATCTGCCGGCGAGGTCTGCTGCGTGCGTTCGTGCGTGCGCAGTTCGTCTTAGTTTTGCCGCGCCGTGGGCCCGTTGCATCGCCGGTAGAACGCAGCCACTGCACGCAGGATGACTTCGTCCGGTGAGTGACTCTCGCCGCAGTGAATGATCGGGCGGGCGACGGCACAGCCAGAGGCAGCACGTACCGGCTGGCCGGTGTTATCAATCCTGTGCTGCCTTATTCGGCATTCGGCCCAGCTGGCGCGTACGTACGTCTTATAGTTGATCGAGCGTCGGCGTTTATTGCGCTAACTTTCGTTGGCACGGAAACCATCGCAGTCTGCGAGACGACTTCGTGTTAGTTGACTTTCGTCATAGGGTTCCTTGTTCGCGATTGTCCGGGGTGAATGCTGTATCGGTGATGTACGGCGGACAATTCACTAGCACTGGAAACATGTATAGACAGGTGTCGATTCGGTTACCTAATTGACAACAACTACTCCCTACAGACATTTCAGTTTCAACAGAATATGTTTTACTGTGTTTGTTACGTTATCAAATGATCACACATATGTAACATTGAAGTGAACATCTTCTGCATTTTGTGAACAAAGCGCAGCTATATAAGTCACAGAAGGTATGGTTTTCGCTTATTTGTCAGTGCACACACACACACACACACACACACACACACACACACACACACACACACACACACACACACACACACACACACACACACACACACACACACACACACACACACACACACACACACACACACACACACACACACACACACACACACACACACACACACACACGCACGCATGCACGCACACATGCACACACGCACAAGCACACACACACACTAACACACAGTCGTACACAGACTCACAAGCACGTAATGAACAACAGTTAATTAGCAGTTAATGGTTTGCATTACCAAGTACAAAGTTTCTAAGGTACATATCTGATTAATTACAAAATTATAATATTACTGATCTATAGATTAGCACATTTGCAACATAGCGCAAGAGGAGTAACCAATTGTCAATAAGTAATATATCCTTAAAACCATAACTGAAATGGTAAATTAATGTTTACGCCGATATTACTTAGATGATAGTACGGACAGGAATAATAGTTATCACGAACTACAACATCGCTGGTTGACTGACACCTGCTGTACGCGTTCAGCGATTGTTTACCACTATACATTCGGTAATTCGGTAACCTACTTTCCCCGGCTGTATTATTGTTAGATGCCCGGGTACCTACCTCCGGTTCTGAATGGCGTAAATATAGGCACGAGACGATGTGCTGAGAGCCTGCAACATTTCAGTGTAAGTCAAACTCGATTACCTGATTAAATGAAAACATAACGTGCCAATACGAGTAAACGGTACAGACGTTTTCTCTCCCAGTCGATTGTGTGTTCCCTCCAAGTTATTGAGCAATGGTTTGTGTATGGATAGACGTGTGCCTGCTCTCCACTGCCGTACGCCTGCAACAACACCGCCGTCTTGTGTAGCTAGCCCGGGAACCAATGCCTTCCCGGGGCGTCTGTTTACTTGGCTAGACCAACGAAGCAATTAGGCGTGGAAACAAAAAACTTCCCGTCTGACGTACCGCATACAGTGGTCCTTTGTACCTATCGTAACGCCACACGCATAGTAGGCCCTGTAACACTGTCGTTTTATTGCATGTTTATAATACAAAGATCGGTGTTATTAAACATGTTTATTTATTAGCACATGTTAATAAAAACATGGAGATGCATGCCTAAACAAATAAACAGCGTATTTTGACCTCGCTTTTACCTCAAGGAAAGAGAAAAAGAACCAGACCTATGACAACCGGTGGCAATTCTAGCAAACGGGGATAAGGACTTATTAAATATGGAAAGCACTCGCAAATGTGTAGAGTTGTACAGAGAAATGAATGACATTACCGAGAAGACCGTGTAAATAAAGCGGAGATTTGCTGGACATTGATGTGGGCACACGGCGGGTGATGTGGCAAGACCTTACTGTGGCAACGAGGGCAGTGAAGAAAAAGTTATGGCAGACACGTATCTGGTAGTGTGTGGGTGGGTGGGTGGGTGGGTGAGTGAATGAGTGAATGAGTGAGTGCGTGTGCGCGTGTGTGGTTGCGAGTGAGTGAGTGAGTGAGTGAGTGAGTGAGTGAGTGAGTGAGTGAGTGAGTGAGTGAGTGAGTGAGTGAGTGAGTGAGTGAGTGAGTGAGTGAGTGAGTGAGTGAGTGAGTGAGTGAGTGAGTGAGTGAGTGAGTGAGTGAGTGAGTGAGTGAGTGAGTGAGTGAGTGAGTGAGTGAGTGAGTGAGTGAGTGAGTGAGTGAGTGAGTGAGTGAGTGAGTGAGTGAGTGAGTGAGTGAGTGAGTGAGTGAGTGAGTGAGTGAGTGAGTGAGTGAGTGAGTGAGTGAGTGAGTGAGTGAGTGAGTGAGTGAGTGAGTGAGTGAGTGAGAGCGCGTCCTGAATAGGAAACCCAGCATTTGTGTAGAATCCGGGCCTATATTTCTTCGATATGAGTATATTTTGCCTAAATCTGACACCTCAGTGAATTAATGCCGGCATTACCAGTATCCCAGTCATATTGACTTTATACAAATATAGAATCTTAATGCACATTTGAGGTTAAATAGCGGTCCGTTCTGCATCAACATGAACCGTTTAAATCGGCCATCCCAAGCGCGCGGCGCTGTAACGCACGGCTGCAGCGACACAGACTGGCGTAATACCGAAGCTATTTGGGCCTCATAAGTCTGCTATGACGCAATATTCTTATAACTTAAATGTGCCTGAGATGATATGGAATGATGGAATTAACACACCGAGTTATAAAATGTAGGTAAACATACAGTAACTATAAAAGCAAAATCGAGGTGGGCCTGGATTCTACACAAGTGCCGGACACACGTAGATTGGATAGTTGCTGTGACGTTTCTAGGTTAATATCTAGCATTTATTTTATTTGTTTGGGTGAAATGACTGTCATAAGACAAAGCTGACTTTCCGGCAGAACAACGGTTGGAACAAGTAATAGTAATACATGAGGTAGCCTAGGCAAATCGCAGTGGAATATGCAAGTTTTATTCCGTTCACTTCGATACAACAGTTTTATGCGACTTGAGTGCGATGACGTAATCGGAAGTGACGTTAGTCGAGCAAGCATTTCGGGTGTTACATGACGTCATATTATGTCGCCGTGATGTCCACAGTCAGAAGCGTAGCAACAGGTCAGCATTGAGCCGTTCTTCTTCCTGTTGTTTCTTGTTGCCATTTTGTCTACGTAAAATGTTGTGACTATGTGACAATGTGAGTGACTGTGTGTGACAGTGCAATGGACAGGGTGAGTGACTGTGTGTGACAGTGCAATGGACAGGGTGAGTGACTGTGTGTGACAGTGCAATGGACAGGGTGAGTAACTGTGTGTGACAGTGCAATGGACAGGGTGAGTAACTGTGTGTGACAGTACAATGGACAGGGTGAGTGACTGTGTGTGACAGTGCAATGGACAGGGTGAGTAACTGTGTGTGACAGTGCAATGGACAGGGTGAGTAACTGTGTGTGACAGTACAATGGACAGGGTGAGTGACTGTGTGTGACAGTGCAATGGACAGGGTGAGTGACTGTGTGTGACAGTGCAATGGACAGGGTGAGTAACTGTGTGTGACAGTGCAATGGACAGGGTGAGTAACTGTGTGTGACAGTGCAATGGACAGGGTGAGTAACTGTGTGTGACAGTGCAATGGACAGGGTGAGTAACTGTGTGTGACAGTACAATGGACAGGGTGAGTGACTGTGTGTGACAGTGCAATGGACAGGGTGAGTAACTGTGTGTGACAGTGCAATGGACAGGGTGAGTAACTGTGTGTGACAGTGCAATGGACAGGGTGAGTAACTGTGTGTGACAGTGCAATGGACAGGGTGAGTGACTGTGTGTGACAGTGCAATGGACAGGGTGAGTGACTGTGTGTGACAGTGCAATGGACAGGGTGAGTAACTGTGTGTGACAGTGCAATGGACAGGGTGAGTAACTGTGTGTGACAGTACAATGGACAGGGTGAGTAACTGTGTGTGACAGTACAATGGACAGGGTGAGTGACTGTGTGTGACAGTGCAATGGACAGGGTGAGTAACTGTGTGTGACAGTGCAATGGACAGGGTGAGTAACTGTGTGTGACAGTACAATGGGCAGGGTGAGTGACTGTGTGTGACAGTGCAATGGACAGGGTGAGTGACTGTGTGTGACAGTGCAATGGACAGGGTGAGTAACTGTGTGTGACAGTGCAATGGACAGGGTGAGTAACTGTGTGTGACAGTACAATGGACAGGGTGAGTGACTGTGTGTGACAGTGCAATGGACAGGGTGAGTAACTGTGTGTGACAGTGCAATGGACAGGGTGAGTAACTGTGTGTGACAGTGCAATGGACAGGGTGAGTAACTGTGTGTGACAGTACAATGGACAGGGTGAGTGACTGTGTGTGACAGTGCAATGGACAGGGTGAGTGACTGTGTGTGACAATGCAATGGACAGGGTGAGTGACTGTGTGTGACAGTGCAATGGACAGGGTGAGTAACTTTGTGTGACAGTGCAATGGACAGGGTGAGTAACTTTGTGTGACAGTGCAATGGACAGGGTGAGTGACTGTGTGTGACAGTGCAATGGACAGGGTGAGTGACTGTGTGTGACAGTGCAATGGACAGGGTGAGTGACTGTGTGTGACAGTGCAATGGACAGGGTGAGTGACTGTGTGTGACAGTGCAATGGACAGGGTGAGTGACTGTGTGTGACAGTGCAATGGACAGGGTGAGTGACTGTGTGTGACAGTGCAATGGACAGGGTGAGTGACTGTGTGTGACAGTGCAATGGACAGGGTGAGTAACTGTGTGTGACAGTGCAATGGACAAGGTGAGTAACTGTGTGTGACAGTGCAATGGACAGGGTGAGTAACTGTGTGTGACAGTGCAATGGACAAGGTGAGTAACTGTGTGTGACAGTGCAATGGACAGGGTGAGTAACTGTATGTGACAGTGCAATGGACAGGGTGAGTAACTGTGTGTGACAGTGCAATGGACAGGGTGAGTGACTGTGTGTGACAGTGCAATGGACAGGGTGAGTGACTGTGTGTGACAGTGCAATGGACAGGGTGAGTAACTGTGTGTGACAGTGCAAGGGACAGGATGAGTAACAGTGTGTGACAGTAAAAGGGACAGGGTGAGTAACTGTGAATGACAGTGGAAGGGACAGGATGAGTAACAGTGTGTGACAGTGAAAGGCACAGGGTGAGTAACTGTGAATGACAGTGGAAGGGACAGGGTGAGTAACTATGTATGACAGTGGAAGGGACAGGATGAGTAACTGTGTATGACAGTGGAAGGGACAGGGTGAGTAACTATGTATGACAGTGGAAGGGACAGGATGAGTAACTGTGTATGACAGTGGAAGGGACAGGGTGAGTAACTGTGTGGACAGTGCAAGGGA
>OZ023209.1:14070018-14135867 GCA_963995525.1 Escarpia spicata | reverse complement strand
GTTATGTATCTGACGGCAGAATTTAAGATTTACATCACTGTAGTAGTATCGTTGAAATTAATGTATTTCTTAACTAACGTTTTCGCATATCGCTTTGTGTGAACAATCATCCCCGTCCCAGGCGTTGTGACACCGACAGAATCCTGCGTCACAGTCGCCATGGAAACAGGCTCCACATGACCCCACGTGACTGATAACCAAGAAAACATACAGTTGTGTCTAATAAGTGAAGTGTATGTTTAGTGTGTATGTGTGTGTCTGTATGTGTGTGTGTGTGTGTGTGTGTGTGTGTGTGTGTGTGTGTGTGTGTGTGTGTGTGTGTGTGTGTGTGTGTGTGTGTGTGTGTGTGTGTGTGTGTGTGTACACACTCCACAACACACACACGCAGGCACGCACGCACGCAAGCAGAAACGCACAGACACACACATTTGTTATCTCGTCGTTACGCAACAACACAAAAGGGATGACAAAGGACAAAACAAAACTTATTACTTAATCCTCTTACTGCCTACTTGCACATAAGTCAACAACGAGACGTATATTCTTCCTTCCGTCTGCAGCTTGCTTTACTGCCAGGCCTCAACTTAGGTGAATATTAGTCTCCCCCCCTCCACAGTTCGTCTCCAACTTATTTTTTCCTTACCTTCTGGCATTCACCTCGAGGCTGTTTAGGCTATATATCCATCCCTCTTTTAAAACATGGTCGATCCACATCTGTCTTCTTTTGGCGAGTATGTGATCTGTGTTTCTTTATATGGTTATTTTAGTAGTTCTTTATTGGATATATCTGGTGGCCAGACTATTCGCTTCAAAGACATTTTGTGTGGAAGGGTGAAAATTGTCTCAGACATGGTTTCGCCCTACGCCAGCATTCTGAGCCACCGAGTAGTGTGGACAACACACAACTTTGGTATAGACTCAGCCTCGTTCTTCCAGAGTTTAATATTATAACGGGTCTCCATATAGGTTTTATTCTTAAAAAAGCTATTTAGGCCTTGTTCGTGCGATGCTTAATGCCAACATTGGCCCGTCCATCTTTGCATACTAACTTCCTAGGTAGGTGACGGTGTATGTGATTTACAATTCGTTATAATTGCGATGCGATATACTTTTATCCGGTTTCTGTGGTTCAGCCCATCACCTTTTGGTTTTGTTTATCTTCAGACTTATTGTTTGGCTGACGTCCTTGAGTTTGTTGTCTGTTCTTGCATGTCATGTCGCATATCAGACAGGAGGGCTACTTCAGCAGCGAAGTCGACATCCTCAAGAGAAGACAATATTGCAAAAACAATTTGTCTTGTTGGTTCTTCTGTTGTTCTCTTCTTATTCCAGACTATGACGTGCCGACACCACACATCCTTGCCTGACTCCTAACTGTACATTGAATGCAATATCTAATTGCCAGATGATGCATGCGCATTTCCATTAACACATTTTATGAGGTCGACATGCAACGGGATTCTCACGCATTCTTCACATACTCCTTGGGTAGGCTCTATGGTTGCCATCGAAGGCTTTTTCAAGGTCTATTAAGTTTATAAACAGCATTTTCCACCACACTGTGCATCGTTTAATAATTATGTTGATTTGAGTGAAACTGTGGTCTCTACATCCTCGTCCGTTTTCGGAACCCGGCTTTGTTTTTTTCTACGTCTTATCTATTTCTGTTGACAGTCGGTATGTTAGTGATCTTGCCGAATAGATACAACTGTTACAGTGAGTGAGGTCACCGTTTTTGGCCTTGTGCCTTCCTGTTCTTAAATTAATTTTTAGCAGGAACTATTTATTCCATGATGGGTAGCTCTACGTTGATATTCAGATCTTCGGGCGCTGAAGGAGTGTGTGGCAGATGTGTACGGTCTTCTCTCTTTCACACTTCTTCAAAATGCTCCACCCCTGCTTCTTATCTGGTGTTTCCTTGCTTGTCTCTTGCGATAGTGCAGTTATTGTGTAACCATCAGCAAGTCTGTTTCATCATCGTCATCATCATGGTGCAGCCGTAATGTCCCGTGGTTGGGCAAAGGCCACAGCATGCCGTGTCCAGTTATGCCTGTCTTGCACTATCCTCTACCAGATGGTGCCCTTCCAGAACTCATTTAGTTCGTCTCTATACCGCCTCATCGGTCTTCATTTACATCGTTTCCCTTTCTTAGATGCACAGGTGGTGACATCGGTTGGAACGTGATCTACTGATGTGCACTGCCATTTTCACTTTTGTCTTCTGATTTGTTGTATCGTGCCTATGGCCTGTGCCTTCTCTCATACCCATATATTTGTCTTTCTCTCCCGATATGTGATATTTAACATACTTCTTTCCATTTTTGTTTGTGTGGCTGCTAGCTTGCTATTTGCCTGGTTGGTGAATGTCCATGATTCCGCGCTGTATCATTATAAAGTTTCCTTCATTTCATGCAAAATTTGTTTAACAATCTTCTTGAAAATGTCACAGCATATTTATCCTCCTTTGCCACAAGTGCTGTGGAAATTTCGTGAAATTCTCTTACCTCATTTTTCAGAAAAATCAACCCAAACCTGATACCCTCAATTTCGCCCCAATCTGGTGACGGATTTAGAAATATTGGTGCTTTCTGCAAACTAGCCATTGTGCGAATACGCAAGCGACTAGCGCGTATTTATTACTACCTCGTGAGAGATATAATGCAGTAGTACACTCATTATTCACTGTACCAACACGTCCCATGTAAAGGTGCTCGAAACAAATCCACACATCGCACCAAAACGCTATTTTAAGGCCACGTTTTCACTGCGTAATGGCGGACGAATCCTTAACGTGGTCTTACCCAGAGATGTCGTGGTGCTTGGTGAATGCTGTCTAACCGGCCGTGATTCTTCTTTGAATCTGCTTGTCTTGGTTTTTGTCTTTGATGCTGCATCGCTGTCCCAGGTAGACGCAGCTTTCAACGTTCTTTATCGGCGCGGTGTTGATGTATATATTGGTGAGTCGTTTTGTAGCATAACTGTTGTCTTCGTAATGTTAATCTTTGGACCTTGTTTTTCACTTTCACCAGCCGGCTCCTGCAGACTTTGTGTAGTTCTTTGGTATAGTAGCTAGCGCATATGAGTATGTCGTTGGCGAAGCGAAGATGACTTAGATAGTCTCCGTCTTTCCTCAAGCTTGTGGTTTCCCAGGTCAGTCTTCGGAATATGTTTTCGAGTGTTGCTGTAAATAGCTTGGACGATATGGTGTCACGTGTCCTTCTCTCTGGATGCTGATCTTGTTGCTTTCTTTGTAAAGGTGGACTATCACCGAGCTGTTGGTGTAGACGTCTTTCAGGAGTTCGATGTGTTCGTCTTCTATCACCTGTTCTTGAACCGAGGTCACTACTGCTTGAGTTTGCACCAAGTTGAAATCGTTCTCGTAGTCGAAGAACGCGATGCAGAGAGGGATATTATATTCTCGGCACTCTCTCCTTCAGTTGGTTTACGACGTGGATGTGGTCTGTCGTTGAGTATTTGCTTGTGAATCCTGCCTGCTCTCGTGGTTGGTTTTCGATTAGTATATTTTCTAGCCTATTCGTTAGTATTTTTATGAGTAATTTGTAGATGTTTGATAACAAACATTTTGGTCTGTAGTTCTTCAAGTCTTTCTTATTTTCCTTCTTGATGATTATCATCAGCTTTGCGTTCTTCCATGCGGTGGGTTTTCGCCTTTCTGATAAGCATATAGTATATAGCTTAGCTAGTGCCTTCGAGATGGTATCTTATTCAGCTTTTAACGTTTCAATGTTTACATGGTCATTGCCTGATTCTTCATCTCTCACAGCGCTGCTTCCATCTTCTCTTTGGTACCGCTTTTTGTCCACTTTCGGTGTAGAATTCCTCTATTCGTTCTATGATTATATATTGGTCTTGTATTTCTCTACCCTGTCTATCTAGAAGTGTAATCAGTCTGTCACGGCCTAGGGCCTGTTTTCTTCTGGCTTTCTTAAATGTATAAATATATGGAGAATATATATTTTAAATGTATATATACATATGGGGAATATTTGTTTTTCATATTTCCACCAGTTTCGTATCTTGTCGGTAACAAAATTAAAGGAAAGGGACATGTTTACTACAGATACAACCACTGGCCACAGCCATCTGTCCTATATGAGGAAACAGTCACAGCGGGCACCAAAGTGAATGCCATGAATATTAATAATGCGCGTAATTTGTACTTGTCAGTGATACATTTTATTGTATGCAGTAACTTGTGCGCATGGACATGTTTGCTGTAGATGGGCTATCTAGTTGCAGATCAGTTTAGATGCACTTATGGCCTGCACTGTACTTCTTGAATATGGCTTATTTCGGTATAGCAACTTATTGGAATGACATTTCATGCAAATTTTATACCATATAATAAATTATAGTTTAACTGAGTCTTGTTGTTATCATAAAATCACTTTCTGTCTCACCAACAGGCTGCCACACAATTATACTTACTTACTTACTTACTTACTGCTCCCGTAACGTAAAATGTCGCCATTGCAGCTAATGTTGGCGCAGATCTTGCAAGGATTTCGTTCCTGGTACCCACGTCATTGATGATAGCTCCGAGGTACTTGAATTAACTAACTGTTCCCAGTTCGTGTCCATTGACAGTTATTCGGGACCTCACTGCATGTTTGCTGTTTGTCATTAGCTTGGTTTTTTTCTGTGCTAATTTCCATTCCATATCTGGCTGATGTTTCGTCCAGTCGGTTCACAAGGTTAGCAAGTTCCTCTTCACTTCCAGCCAACCCGTCGATGTCATCAGTGAACCGCAGGTTGGTGATGATGCGTCCTCCAATGTTGACTGTGCCAGTGTGATCTTCCAGGGCACGTGCCATTATTCGTTCAAGGAAAATATTGAATAATGTAGGTGACAAGAGGCATCCTTGACAGACTCCGACTGATGTGTGCTTACTTACTTAATCCTCTTTGTGTGGGTTCACACATAAGAACGACACCAACGAATGCCAAGGTTGCCTGTCCGCTGCCAGTTCGTTATTTGGCCCCAACTCTACCCGACTGCCTTCATCTCCCGCTCCACTGATCTCCTCCATGTTTCCTTGGGTCTCCCCTCGCTCTCTTGTCGCCAGAGGTTAAGCGCATGACCACTATTGGAATGGATGTCAACGGCATTCTGCAGACGTGTTCCATCCATTTCCATCCGTGGCGTTTAACCTCAAGAAAGATGGGCTGTATGCCTGTCCTTTCATGGACGTTCGTGTTAGATTTTATTTGGCCAGTAGATTCGTAGAATCCCCCTGAGACACTTGTTTCTTAAGGGCCGCAAATGCCCCTCTTGCCTTGCTGATCCTTGCCTTGACCTCAGTTTCCGAGTTTCCAACTGTTGTCACCTTAGCCCCAAAATAGGTGACCTCGGTCACTTCTTCAATATTTCTTCCTCCAATTGTGATTGGGTCTGCTGTTAGGCCGTCGTTTCGCAGCGCCTTTGTTTGGTTGGTGGTGATCTTTATAGCCCAATTTTTCCAGAATTTCTTGAAAGTTCCTCATTTTTTCTTTGGATGTCTCCGTGCGACAAGAGAGATATGGCATCTGTACAGTCTAGATCACCTAGTGTATCTGTGAAGGTCCACTTGATGCCACTTTTCTATGCTAGTGTTATTTCTTTCATGACCCAGTCGACCCCAAGGCAGAAGAGGAGGGGGGTAGTATGCATCGTTATTTCACTCCGGTTTTGATTTCAAAATCTTCTGTCAGATATTGGCTGCAGATGACCTTGGATCTATAGTTGCCATAGAGCAGTTTGATTACGCTCACAATCTTCGGAGGGATTCCATAATGCCGGAGAATACGCTAGAGAGAGTCTGTGTTATTATCATATAAGTACTATTATTATACGGATATAACGACTTATGTACAGCAGGGACAGAATGTGTGGTCCAATTTGAGAATCACATGTATCTGTTATATTCGCCGTCACTTTTCGTTTAAGTTCTTTTAGGCGGTCATGGCGTGCCAAATGTGCAAACCACGCATGATAACTACGACAAACAAAGCACACAGTAAGGGTAACATGTCACTGTTTATTGTAAGTTGATCGTCTAATTTTGCCACAGCATACAGTAACGCTCAGAAAACAACGCGTAAAACATGCATTCATTTACACATTTATTGAATGTTAAACACTGAAAGTTTCCACTGAAACGAAGACATTGTGTTGAAAATCTAACACCTCTCTCATCTGTCTGCTTAGAACCTTCTCAGAACAGACAGTTGTGAAGAAAGGCATCTGCATTCACCGCACCGGAGTCACAGAGTGTTACAAATAACTGAATATTTATAATATCCCCAACATGTTATTCAGTATCAACACCGAGTGATACAAAAGTACCACTTAAACTATTCATTACCTAGAACATTAAAACGGTAAAGGAAAGTTCTTATATAGCGCGGTGTCCAGTCCTTGGAACTGTTTAAAGCGCTTTACACTTTACTCCCTGACAGACTTGTTCAATCCAACATCATCTCGACTTTTCTGGGAAGCATACCAATAACATTACCGATATTACAGCCCAATAATGACACATCCATAAACAATTACAACAAGAAGACTAGTGTTAATTACCTACAACGCAGATATGGCATCATCTTGCCTGACAAATTCTTAGATACACAGTCAAAGAAAGATTACTGTTAACTCAGGGACGGTATATAACCGAATATGGACATATTCATGAAACCCTTGTAGTCGAGACCAGGGCACAATGCTCAATGGGGCATAATGCTCAATGGGGCACAATGCTCAATGGGGCACATACTCATCATATGTCATTGTTTAATTTTATGGTAATTGGAGCCGATGACGCAATATGTTGTTCTACATTCTATTGTCCACATTGCTTGTTAGTTTCACAAAAATCATCTTATTTTGCTTAAAGGTATACAATTTAGTAGTTTCTGGAACACAAACAAATATATGTGACCACAGAAATGATACGCCAAACACCTATTGATTTCTGAGGATATTAAAACAATGTTCCTTTTTATGAAATCAATATATTTTTGGCCCCTGGAAGAATCCGAAAACTAAATGGTGCATGGTTCCCCTAGTTTCACAGTTGTTTCCAGCACTCGGCAACGTTCTATTCATTGACTAGTTTGTATTATTGTGGTTACATTGGTCTTGTGAGGTCTCATTCAACTAGTCTTCAAAAAACTGTCGCCAAACCGACCTTTATATGCTGGCACTGAGGGTGGTCACTGCCAGGTGCTTGTCGGTCTTAGTGGTTCTCTTGACCGACATTAACGTAATATCGGAGTCATGAGGGATACACAGTCCCCAATGTTGAGATCCTGGTTGTTACACAAAATATCATGCCTGCTCGGTCAGGCTTTTGAACCCAGAGCGCTGGCATGCCAGGCGGATATGTTAACCACTACACTAGCCCACTCCCCCCGGTCTCCCCTATTCATGGCAATTAACTCAGAGCGCTGGCATGCCAGGCGGATATGTTAACCACTACACTAGCCCACTCCCCCCGGTCTCCCCTATTCATGGCAATTAACTCAGAGCGCTGGCATGCCAGGCGGATATGTTAACCACTACACTAGCCCACTCCCCCCCCCCCCCCCCCCCCGGTCTCCCCTATTCATGGCAATTAACTCAGAGCGCTGGCATGCCAGGCGGATATGTTAACCACTACACTAGCCCACTCCCCCCCCCCCCCCCGGTCTCCCCTATTCATGGCAATTAACTCAGAGCGCTGGCATGCCAGGCGGATATGTTAACCACTACACTAGCCCCCCCCCCCCCCGGTCTCCCCTATTCATGGCAATTAACTCAGAGCGCTGGCATGCCAGGCGGATATGTTAACCACTACACTAGCCCACTCCCCCCGGTCTCCCCTATTCATGGCAATTAACTTATAGTAATCATTTAAATGATTTACCATAACCAAATAGTGGCTTCAGTTCTGCCAACAGTCATGCAACCGATAGGATCGATCACAAAGAACTCACAAAATATCAACTTTCTTATAACCAACTGTACATAACAAACAATGGTATACCAAGCAACGTATGTAAGATTGTGCGAACATTCAAATAGTTAACTCATGACGAATGTACAGGCAATATCCTGATGACACTGGAGAGTTTTATAACACATAAATCTCATGAAACCATAAATATCGCATGTATGGTATGGCCAATGATTCGGTATGTATTGTGACGTCATGCAAAACTTGATTTTAATTTCCATTTCCGCTGTAAAAGAAACAGGCCAGTAAATTTCAAGAATTGGTCGTTACTGTTTATCACAATAGACAAAATTGAGTGGTAGCTACATCTTCTTCTTGCCAAGTCCTCCTTCACTAAGTCCTCCTTCACTAAGTTGATGAGCTCATAAAGAAAATCCATCGTTATACATAATCCGTAGAGAAATTTGAGGTTCGATAATGCAAACATCGACTGCCACTATTTCCATGACACACAAGCGAAAGTGTCCAGTGGCGCATCAAGGTGTCGATAGTTTTCAGTCTACAAGATCATTCATAAGGAGTAAAATCGATTTTAAGAGTAAAATGAGATTTTCCCAACGACAAAAAAAAGTGTGAGTTTTACAGTCAAACTGGAAGACTTGGAACCTGCGTAAAACTGAAAATGATGACGTCATTCCACAATGGTAGAGGACCGTTTCTCTGTTGTTTCGACATTTTCTAATTCCCATTCATACAATAACAATGTAGGTTAAAGAACACAGTGTAATATTGTTAATATAGATGTAATTTGAGATTGAGTGAAGAGAATTGAGACATTTTAGTTATCAGAAACATCACTTACAGCTCTCCACAAGTAAGGTATGGAATTCGCTGCATATTACCTTTAATTTGGAATGATTGACTACAGCAAAACAACTCATATAGATCTGACCTTAACTTCAAGCACCAGTGTGATATTGATGCTTCCTGATAGAAGAACTCATACTTCCAGAAGAGAACTCATATTTAAAACAAGCTGCACGAATCTATCGCACGTTGACAATTTCACAAGTATTATTGACGTGATCTATTGTAACTCTGTATATCTATTTATTTAGATACAGAACATCATATTTAGGCTGGACAAATTGGTGCAATCAGTCAAAAAACCCGGGTACAATACACGTCTGTTATAAACATCGACGGATATTAAACAATTCCCGTTTGATTTCTCAGAAGCGTCGAGAAGGCAAACTGTCAACGGATCTTTAACAAAGTCTTCAGAGTATCAACTCTTGGTTCTGCTATCCTAGCTCGATTCACAAGACTTTGACATCTGTGAGAGCCCAATGAGGGTTTGCTCGTGGATCTTCATGGCCATCGGAATTGTGTCGTTGGTCTTCGTCTTGTGCTGGATAAGAAGCTCCGGGCATGGCTTTCCAATCAGCATCTGATGACACTCGTTCACAAGGTCGTAGTTGATGGTTTCCGTGACAACCGAATCGTGTTTATACTCCGGGTGTTTCATGATGAAGTCGCGAGCCCATCGCGCTGTAGTCATGAGACGACCTACAAAGAGACATATTTTGCCTTGATTAATCTGCACATGAAACCAGTGTCAACTCAACTACCGACTGACTAGCTGTCGTCACACTGGCCACACTTTATTTAAACTAGGCAAATACTATATATATATATACATCTGAGTGTGGCACCGTGGTACAGTGGCTAGAGCTTCGGACTCTCAACCGAAAGAACCCGGGTTCGAATCGTGTGCGGCGGTGTCGAACCTTGGGCAAGTTCGTTCCCTACACGTTGCTCCAGTTCACTCAGCTGTATGAATGAGTACCTGGCTGTAGACAGTGGTGGATATTTGTGTACGAATAGTCTTCGCGCATTAATTTCAGCATGGCTGGATGCTTCCCAGAGAAGTCAAGATGGTGTTCGAAAGAACAGGTCTGCCAGGGAGTAAAGTGTAAAGCGTGTTGACCAGTCCTGAGGACTGGATACTGCGCTATATAAGAACTTACCTTTACTTTTTATATTTTTGTACACACTTTAACAATATTACAATATTGTTAGCTTTGGACATCTCACTTTGAACAATCAATGTGTGTATAGTAACTTCTAACAACTTTGTTGGTAAAATTATTTAAAAAAAGACTAATAATGTTTTGCACCTCAGAATCAGTGTATTTTTTTATGGTAACACACAATTCGGGCCAGTAACTTTCACAGGTGGGCCACTAACTTTTCAAATCTACTAAATCTTCAAAACCTTAATGTCAAGGCCTGAAGTGGCACAGGCCAATTCTGCACAGGAGCCCAAAATGTCTGTCTAGATCATGTGCAATAAACGTTGTGATTTTGACATAAATGCGGACCTCACGATCTCATCTTTCAATGTCCAGTTTCTTTTCCTCGATAAATAATAAAAAACTAATCAAATCCACGCAGTTATTACCCCATCAATTACAAAACAATATGAGTGAAAATGACTTCATTTCTCAAAACATTACTTTTAAAGTTTGCTTCTATTATACATGTGGCAAAAAATGAGAAACCTCTGAAGATATTTCAACAAATGAGGTATCATTTTAAAGCTCTTGATCTGACGAATCCAAAATGGTACAAAACTGTAATTCACAATTTTGCGACTTAACACTTTAGACCTCAGAGTGTTTCAGTGTAAAGCCCCTGGTTCCTCAGAGAATTAGGTAACATTCTGAAAATTTTTGGGAGTGTCCGTTTTTGTGGCATAGCTCTTTTATTATTGAATTTCCATTATTGCAAGTTGTAACTATTTTAAAGGACTTAGAATGCTTTTCACATTGGGTGTAAATATGCTTTTGTATGAATAACAATAGTTGTCCATATCTCAGTAGGCGGCCAGTATTTAGGTATTTCACTACAACATGTCATATTATGAGCCATAACTTTGTTATGCTTCATTTCTTACTGCTACAAGTTGTGTTTATTTGAAAGATAATTTAATTACTTACATTTTGGTATAAAAATTGTTATTATATCTAAAATATACGTTGCACATACTAGAATACAATGGAAGCATACTTGACAAATTTACAAAGCTGAAATTAAATATGGGGTACATCACTGTATGGAGCCTACCTTAAATGCACACCATGTTGCAGTGCTGTAATTTATATGATACTAAAATGTAATTAGGACAATATTTTGGTACAACATATGTTATTGTGTCATAAGTATTTTGCCCAAACAATATGTGGTAAAACAAAACCCTGTTGGACAATAATTTCTACACCAAACATAATGATTGACTGCTGTGTAACTTTTTTATGATCAATATTGTACTGCTACAACTTTATGTTATTATAAAGAGCAGATAAATGCCTATACAATGATACCTGCATTGTTAAATGATGGTGGCTAGAATGATATATACTTCATTACAGTGGAATGGGAGTGCCTGGTCACAGGCACATGCCAAGTGTCAGCACTACCACACCGGGCAGCCTCAGTCAAAACAACAAGTGAACAACAGGACAGTCCCGCAAGTTACAACACTTACCAATCACGAAATAATACAACTACAACATTGTCATACAATGTCCTAATCGAAATATAAATAGCGTATTGACTTTGTGCAAAAATAAGGAATACAGAATGCGGGACTGGTCTACAAAATTGGCGTGAATTCCCAGCTTCCCTGACAACAACAACGATCATCCAGCCGAAGTATCGAACAAAGTCACATATAATTACATGGACATCGATGTCTGAATCACTTTCTTCGATATCACTGTCATCACAGACACACGACTTCTGCAGACAAACGACTAGGACCAAAAGACGCCATTTTGTTCTCTCAAAAACTGGAGCAGCTTGGAAAAACGCATGAAACTTTGATAAGTCGAATAGCAACATACACCAGACATACCCACAATTCATTGCCAATATGTTAATGAGACATTTTGAATGTGTTTCAAAAGTATCCTCCAGAGTGCGCCTCTGAAATAGATGAAACTATGACGCTAATCTTTTTGGGCGGGTTTGGCCGACTTGAGGAGTCGGAACTCGGGCGGGTTTGGCCGACTTAATGGGTTAATACCCACTTTGCTGTGGCATTTATTTCTACCAGTGACACATTAATTTCAAAGCTCTGATAATATATTATATCAGACTTTATAGTGTTCTCGTATCAATATGTTCATATGTGAGATGCATAAATCGCTTGCCAGTCTCGTTCCTTAGATGGCTGTACCCAGGAATCCCAGAAAATGGGTGTACACTCCTGTACGCTTATTGTAACAAAAAATGTAATATCTTTCCGAGTCTCAAATATTGGCTAAGTGTACTGTTTGGTTAATAAAATGAATACAGTATCCCCCACAAGTAAAGATAAGTAAAAGGTAAGTTTTTATATAACACGGTCCTCAGGACTGTTCAAAGTGCTTTACACTTTACTCCCTGGCAGACTTGTTCAATCGAACCCCATCTTGACTTCTCTCGGAAGCATTCAGCCATGCTGCAATTAATGCACAGACTATCCATATACAAATATCCACCACTGTCTACAGCCAGGTACTCATTCATACAGCTGATTGAACCGACACAATGCAGAGTGAACGAACGTGCCCAAGGTGTTGTGTTTGGATCAATCATGGTGTGCAGTAGTTGTGCGGTAACTACTAAGCAGTACAACGCTGAATTGATCAAAGGGACGATGGTTTAAATCCGCCTTCCGACCGCCGTATCTTTGGTTCCTTCAACTTCTAACAGGGGAAATAAAACAATTAGGAGGTGGGACATTGTCTGGTGTTCACCGCAGTCACATTATGTCGACTGTATCTCGTCCATGTAGTACCTTTTCCTCATTGACTTGAAATCGGTTAATTTCGGCTGTATGCAAAGAAGGGTACAAATGTGTTCATCGGTATAACACAAAATTCAGTTGAATCAAATAGTAGCAAGAACAACTGTGATGACTGCGGTCGAAGTGAGTTTGATGTTGCATAAGGCAACAAATAAATGCTTTTCACTAATCGGCAATCCAATCACAGTGCAAACATAAAATTTTTGCTCTACATTCCTCTATTTACATTTACATTTTGAACAAAATTCTCAAAGTATTACAGCTATTACAATACTATTACAAGAGTAAAGATATTCCCTCTACTGAGCCCCAGTTGCCACCTACCGGATGCCCTCTCCTGGATGAGGTGCAGATACTGGCTAATAGTACAGCTTGTGTCTACATCCAAGTCATCGACCGAGTGAAGGAACTGGTAGATGAGCGGCACCAGGCCGGGAAACTCACCCGACTGCAAACAGAGTCAACAAACATTTATTTTTTAAAGGGAAAACAAAAGGCATTTTTCTTAATAAAAACTGACCATTAGCAACTACAATCAAGAATATTATGCCAGTAGTTTACTAGAATAACCTTGTCGAAAACACATAATTGTAAATGCATGGACAGCGCCATTGTGAATACCTGATGTCACCAATGCCTACTCTTCCCAATTTGCCAGTCATCAAACTGAGAATATAACTCAAGTTTGTGTCGCCGAATTTGTGTTGGCGCTGCAACTACTAAACATGTTACATCCACAAGGTACAGCTCTTGATAATATCAAAACTGTTACTTCAAAAACATAAGACCTCTTCTGTTTTTGCAAACTTGTAGTTTTGTAGTTTTTGTCATCATCTGTAGGCCATGTATAAGGTAGATATGTTGATGAGACACAGGAACTAAGCACATTTCCCTTGAGCTTTCGGGATGTGTGTCTACCTCCCACTCTCCCTTCCACTTTCATTCGTGCAATAAATAACTAAAATAACTATGTTTCTTAAATATATTAAATAAATAGGTAGAATAAGGTAGTTTAAAAATACAACATAATTACATAAATCAAATGCCCTAATCAGTCAAATATCAATTCTGAAAAATTGCACGAAGACTTGCTGGAACACATGACTTTAATAATGTCTTAAACATAGCAACTGAGTTCAATCAATCAATCAATCAATCGATCAATCAATGTGTTTATTTTCCAACACATAATAGTGCAGTTTATAGTTACTATAGTAATTAAAGTAATTCACAATGTCAGAAAAAAGGGGTATACTGAAGAAATATCTTATGTATAGTGGTTCTAGTTCTAGTTGTTTCCAGCACTCGGCAACGTTCTATTAACTGACTAGTCTGTATATGTTGTGGTTACAGTGGAGCTGATCTTATGAGGTCTCATTCAACTAGTCAGCCTTTTTCAGAACATTATCGCCAAGCCGACCTTTCTATGCTGGCACTGAGGGTGGTCACTGCCAGGGTGCTTGTCGTCCTCAGTGGTTCTTTTACGTCCCAAATTGAGACGGGACCGACATTAATGTGATCTCCGAGTCACGAGGGATACACAGTCCCCAATGTTGAGAGCCAGGTTTTTACACCAAATATACCATACCTGCCCGGTCCGGGTTTCGAACTCGGGGCGCCGGCATGTCAGGCGGATGTGCTAACCACTACACTATCGCGCGCCCCCTCAATCAAAAAATAAAACTGCAAGTCAGATGAGGCTTCATACACTACTAGTCTTGTGATTCATGACTGCGTGTGGCCGACAGGGGCATAGTCAGAGACCTGTCTGCCCGTCTTCAAGGCTGGCACAAATTACAACTGATGACTGGTAGAACTTAGAGGGTGCCAGCTGGCCTCTAGATTAACTAATAGTTCCAAGTCTAGAGGCCCACATTAATGACTATTGTTGGCACAACTGGTATTGAAACAAATCATTGTCATTGAAAAAACTAAACTGGCCAATACCGGCTGTGATTGACGTGAACGGCCTCCACACACTACAAGCCGTTCGCGTGTTACAAGGCACAGTTTTGATTAATTCAAGACTGGCAAAAACTATTTCTGGCGAAGGGCCTTGTGACAGAGCAAAATATAGAGTTGGTGACTTAGCCACTCTCACCTTGCCGTTGATGATCTCATTGATGGTCATCTGGGGGAAACAGTCCTGGTTGTTGATACAGCAAATCGTGTCACTGCACGTCTTTGGAGTGTTGCCTGAAGAGAGATTGGAAGCACACTGATGATCTGCCACAGTAAAGTGTGTATTAAGTCGCAAACTTGTGATATGACTTCTGAACCTATTTGGATTCCACACATCATAAGGATTAAAACAATATAGAATTTGTTGAAATATCTTCTGTAGTTTTTTATCTATTGCTAAATGTGAAGCCAACTTAAGAGCGATATTTTGAAAAACAAAGTCGTTTTGGCTCATATCAGGATTATTTGTCGAGGAAAAATAAAGTGGACACTGAAAGATGAGATTAGAAGGTACGCATTTCTGTCAAAATCACCAAATTGAGTTGACATGACCTTGACAGCTATTTGAGGCTTGTATGCAATATAGGCCTGTGAGACTTAACATCTGGTTCACTGTGACAGCTCACATCTGATCAAGTAGAATTCCAATCACAAGTATAATAGGCCATGAATAAGTACTTTGAAACATAAACATATCACACACAAGTAAAGTACAAGTCCAAACTGATACATTTCAGTCATAACGATCAACAGTATCATTCATGTGCCAATGATTAACTTTATTGACACTATATATATTTTATATAATTGTAGACGTAACTGGGATGGGCATTCAGTGTTGTGCATCAAACAGGCTAAAGAGTAGAGAAGTATTACTTTGCATTGAAGCAGGTACTCAAGTTATGTACTTGAAACATACTTGAAATGTACTTGATATTTTGGCAAGTACAATTGAACAAGTACAAGTGATTTCAAAAACCCAAGTACAAGTCCAAGTAAAAGTACTGTAAAATGTACTTGACGATACGTCTGCAAGACACATCATCAGACTTTAAAATGGGTTACAGTTGAATCCCTACCAGCATGGTTTAACCAACCATAGCTCTGCTGGCGTTCACCCAACCACTACACACCAAAGTCGGGTGAACAAAGACACTGACATGTTTGGAGATCACCAATTTTTGTGACTGAGCATGTGCACACATGGAATTATGGGGAGAATTTTGTTCAAAATGTAAATGTAAATAGAGGAATGTAGAGCAAAAATTTGATGTTTGCACTGTGATTGGATTGCCGATTAGTGAAAAGCATTTATTTGTTGCCTTATGCAACATCAAACTCACTTCGACCGCAGTCATCACAGTTGTTCTTGCTACTATTTGATTCAACTGAATTTTGTGTTATACCGATGAACACATTTGTACCCTTCTTTGCATACAGCCGAAATTAACCGATTTCAAGTCAATGAGGAAAAGGTACTACATGGACGAGATACAGTCGACATAATGTGACTGCGGTGAACACCAGACAATGTCCCACCTCCTAATTGTTTTATTTCCCCTGTTAGAAGTTGAAGGAACCAAAGATACGGCGGTCGGAAGGCGGATTTAAACCATCGTCCCTTTGATCAATTCAGCGTTGTACTGCTTAGTAGTTACCGCACAACTACTGCACACCATGATTGATCCAAACACAACACCACCATTCCCCGTACATAAGGATATCACACTTACAGGTTGAGATGTTTCGTCTGAAGTAGAACTTTTCTTGACGGACAGCGTCTCGTTTCTGTGCTGCCTTCATGTTCTCATCAACCTGACAAGTAACAATTAGAATCACTGTTAGACAAACATCATTAGCATTACCTGCAAATAGTACAATTTTCAAGTATCACTTCCATCTACTATTTGAATCTTATTTATTGTAAGATAGCAAAACCAAAAAGAATCTGTTCCAAAAACAAACATTGAACTTCATTTTTAATCCACTGCAAAACTGTTAGTTTATCTTAAGACTGCTGTCAACTTAGCTATTATTACCTTAGCGGATGAAGAAAGAAATGTCTTACCTTGGAAATTGGCATAACAAAGTTGAGTTTGAAGGAAAGGATTGCTCTGGTGAGGAGTACGACAAACACAACGTAGGCAGCATTCTCAAAGTCTGTCAGTTGCACCTGCGGGAAACACAGATGTCAGTGTTTAATTACTGAACTTACATGATTCTGAACATTTAACATTCTTTAGGATATTTAATTTTTATTGAATTTAATTCTTCTTTTTATCCAACAAATAAGTTAGGTATGGTATTTTCCTCTTTGCCAAACAGCTTCACTAGTATATATGATGTCCAGGTTGGATGATGTCAACAGTACAGAAGAAATGAAAAGGAACAACCATCACGAGGTGAGTCCTCACACACCCCACCCCAGTGAGAACAATACAAATTGACTCAGAAGTTGTGAAAGTAATAGATATGAAGGGAGAAGACACATAACTGAGGTAATATGGATACAAAAAACTAGAGGCAGAAATCAACCAAGACAAGGGGAATGTTACAATGTTACTATGTAATGCCCAGCTGCCAGTTTGCACTAACCAAGCAACACTGATGTCCAAGATCCCATCGCACCATGACCTTCAGGCGACCCATTGGCACGAGCCGGTACGACCCCAAGACCCAGAAGACTGTCAAACACCCGGATGGAGTGATGGTTTGGGGGTGTTTCAGTGGACAGAAGGGCTGGGGAGGCCTATACTTCCTTCCGAAGAACGTGATGATGAATGGAGTTCATTATGTGGATGTTTTGGAATCTCATCTGAAGAATGCCTACTACATCCATGAGTGCACCCACTTCATGCAAGACAGCGCCCCCTGCCACAAGGCCAAAAGTGTGTCAACATGGCTCAAGAAGGAGAAAATTGAGGTGCTGCAGTGGCCAGGAAACTCCCCGGACCATGATGGAATCAGATGAAGAGAAAGCTTTCCTGCAAGAACACGAGCAGTGTTCCCCATCTGTGCGAGGAGATCAAGAATCTGTGGGTTCTGGACATGCACCTTGACTACTTCCAGAAATTGAGTGACAGCGTGCCCACACGCATCCAAAAGGTCATCCAAGCCAAGGGCAATGTCACTAAATAAAGAAAGTGAATGTCTTTTGTGTGTTTCTTGCACCTCTGTACCTAACTATGTATATAAAATAGCTTTTTTCATCACAGCAACAATTTTTTTCCGCAGACTGTATATATGAACCACTCTAATGGCCTTACTAGCATGCCTACTTGCGAACCTGATGGAAATATGCTTGGACATACATACAAAATTACTGAGACCCACACACAGTTTTAATGAAATAACGATAACGAATTAGATTTTCATGACAATCTGCACATACCTCTGTTGGTCGGAACTCGACCCTCCAGCCAATGCTGGAGTCAGGGGGCGGTGGTTTGAAGCGCATCGTCTGCCAGTTGGTTGACTGAATGTTCTGCAATCAACATACCAAGAGTGACAACAGCGGAACAATTAGAAAGCACAGGAAATACAGTTACGCATATTCAGTCATAATGTCATATACCAATATGCTGATACATTCCACAATAAACTCAGTGTAAATTCATCAGCCTTTCACAAACACTACAATGGCAAAACAATGGCAGTTACTTCAGTCTTGCCAATTACAATTCGCTGGTGACAAGTTAAACAGTGGCACAACTAAATACAACCAGCTGTCTAAAATTGCAAGAAGCTCAGATCTTTGGGATGCAACTGACAATTTTGCAAGACTAATTAAAGTACTGTGTGTTTATCTGTGTGTGTGTGTGTGTGTGTGTGTGTGTGTGTGTGTGTGTGTGTGTGTGTGTGTGTGTGTGTGTGTGTGTGTGTGTGTGTGTGTGTGTGTATGTGAGTGTGTGAGTGACTGATAGTGTGTACGTGTGTGTGTGTGTGTGCACGCACTCGCATGGTGCATGCATGCGTATGTGTGACACTGTGACCTGCGTGAAACTTGTTACACAAACTTCAAACGAGTGAGAGGTCAAAGGCTGCATACTAACTATAAAAATATCAGTCACCTATATGAATGGCAAAGCCAGTGTTTGTAAATAAATGTTTGTAAACATCCAAGAATTTCTGCACTCAATACAAATAGCTGAATATGGCCAACTATGAACTCTATACAGATGGGAGAATGTCGCCACCTGTGAATGCTCCCCTACCTCGAAGTGGTCAGTATCGCAAGAGTCGTCCTGGTCAACTTTCTCACTGAACAGTGAGATTGGGTCTCGAATAAACAGATGGGCCATATGCTGGGCCAGCAGGTGATCGATGCCTGGACAACCCAATGATCATTCATTCTCAGTATTACATGTAAATAATACAACATGTGTCTTTTCAACGTAAATATTACATATCACGATTAAGCAAATGTGATTTGTGATCGTAATTTTCACATAATAATTTCTGTCCAACATCTGATTTTTTAGTTTTGGAACATAGTATTTTTTTTAATGTATTTTTAAAAACATGATTATAATAGTAACAATAAATTATCAGTTACATTCAAGAATTATGATTACCGGTACCCAAATATTGTTGCTGTGTTTTACTTATTTCAGAATCTACTGTTGGGTACAAATGAAAAACCCGTGTCAGTTTTGTATCACTTACAACGTGTGAAACTCAGTCAAAAGATGAAGACATCTTTTTCATCGTGCTTAACCTTCTAAGCTCCCTAGCTTGCTTATTCATCTATTGACAACTTTAGTATAGTGCAGCTTTGACTTAGAAATTGCTTAAAACCTGTGTTGAGATGTGGTGTCTGAGCATTTAGGAACAATCTGTTATCATCTAACTTCAACACTAACAAAATTTGAATCGGGGAAACTGGCCTGAGTAGGTCGGTCAGTTTTTTATTTTTAAACATTTCTATTTTAAACTTTTTGAAATTATCAGAAAATAATTTCTGGTGGAAGTTTTTAGCTAAATTAGAAACGTTTCACGACCTTTGTGAGAACAATATTTTACATTGCGGGATAGGAAACTAGACAGAACAATTTCTAAATTATCGATAAGTTTACACAGGGCCAATAAGAAGTGCATTCTTGTGAGCCAGTCTAGACCTACCTTCGTCCCGGAGTTGTTTGTAGACATCCTTATCATAGACAAGGTCAATGTCATTGAATGACTCAGAACACGGAGACAGATAGCTGTCTATCGAGTCATATCGCGACTTTGGAATCACAAACCTATTTTCTTTCAGTGGCTGCAATGAAAAAACATTCCTGATATTTAATATGGTTGTTAGATCTAACATGCAACTTAACCTTATCAAATATGAATGAAACAGAATCTAGAATGAAAATACATGCTTAAATTCCAGATATATTCATTCCAGCGCAAAACAGAGAAGCAAAAAAAAAAAATGGGCCAAGTTGAAGTCCTTTGGACTAATACGTCTATATGTGACCCCTGACCAAATGAGTGATAAGTCGGAAAAATTGTACATTGTTTTCTTACATTCTTGTAAAGGTTGGGTAGGGTGCTTTACACGGTTTCAAAAATTATGACTGCTACAAAAATTGGTGAAGTTATGGAGCATTGAACATGGTAGGGGTCAAAAAGTGAAATTGAAGAAAACAGCTGTTGAAGTTTTACATTATATATGCAAATGGACTGCATGGAAATATTACATGCACAACATTCAAATGTGGCACACAGTATGTAATATGTATGTTATGTTGCAATGATACACTGGAAGTACAAATGTGCTGCTACAAAAACTTATTAAGTTATGCTAGATTATGTCTTTATGTGTAAAACTAGGAGGACATATTATTTGAGAGCAAAAGGTAGACTCACTGTTTGACAGAGTTTAAAACCTACAGGCAACTGTCCAGTTTAACAGGAGTCTATCAAACAATAGCAGGCACTACCACATGAAATATCTATGAAAAATTAGAGAAAAAGTTACTGAAAAGTTTTTGAGAAAAAAACAGCCCCACATTACTAATTATAGTTATTGTTAAGATGTTTAACCTAGTTCTACGTAGACAGGTACAGAAAGAAACTGATGTTTTCTATAAAAAGAACATCTTTGCCTATCAATGGCATGTATTTCCTATTGTTGCCGTTTCTGCCGGGCAGAAACAGTTTCTGCCCGGCAGAAATCAAACAACCCTGTAAGTGATTATTAATTAAATGTTTTTTGGTGAATCATAGTTACAGATCATTAAGGGTTATGATGGAAATAAAATGTTGACATGTTTACTGTTCACTTATTGCACCACGTCTTGCATTTAGAGGAATAATTATAATAGAAAATAAAATGTTGTGGCACATATTTTTTAATACATGCATTGATGAGAAACCGGGAATTACTTTTCTGTGGCCTAAGAATAACTAATTTCACAAACTTCCTGCTTATATAAAACAACTGCATAAAAACAGATATCCATGCAAGACACAGACTCTGCACGTGGCAGATGTTTTGGGAAGGGGAATAGCATTCTGTTTCTGGCACAATACACACAATCTACTGTTAGGGGATAGTCTCAAGGGCCCTTCTCAAAACCACATTACTAGATAGTGTAAGTATTTAGCATTTTGGGGGGGCTGTGTCAGCCTTCTTCTCATGTGATGTAGAGTTACCACAAGGAGAAAACTTGTCTCCTTTGTTATTTGCTATTTACCTGAATGATTTTGAACACTGTTAGTCATAATTATAAGGGACTTGACATGGCAGCTGGTGAAATTTACAACCTTAGTGATGATGATGTAGACATTTTCTTGCAAATGTATGTTCTACTATATGCTGATGATACTAGAATGATTCAATCAAATACAGATTTCTTGTATTTAGCGGAAATATGTCAACTCTTCTAATGGTTGACATGTGGTTGTTTCAGGATGACCCCTTAGAATGTAGGCACAACTGTCTAGGGGTCTAGAGGGTGCTGTGTGTCTGTTGACCCAAGCCTCTGCCATTGACCAATTACAGATTAGTCACACTTTCCACCAGCAGTCACAGTGACCCAAGCCTCTGCCAGTGACCAATTACAGATTAGTCACACTTTCCACCAGCAGCCCCAGTGAGGTGTGACAGATGTTGTGGGAAAAGGGATTAGTTGAACAAAAGGACTGCAAGCCTGCTAGATCATCTGCTGCAGTAGACCATTTAGTTAGCAAATTTTGCATTTTAGGGGACCTTTGGTGCCCTTAGAATGATTCAATCAAATACAGATTTCTTGTGCACAGTGGCACTACCACATGAAATGTCTATGCAAAATTAGAGAAAAAGTTATTTAAGAGTTTTTGAAAAAATAGGCAAAATGTGAAAATTTACAAGTTTTGGGGTCCTTTTTGGGGGGGTCATTAGGTGCCCTTAGAATGACTCAATCAAATACAGATTTTTTTCGTACAATGACACTACCATATGAAATATATATGCAAAATTTGAGAAAAAGTTGCCAAAGAGTTTTTGAAAAAATAGGCAACATTTTACATTTTTATCAGTTTTGGGGTCCTTGGAGGCCCTAGGGAGCCCTTAGAATGATTCAATCAAATACAGATTTCCCGTGCATAGTGGCAGTGCCCTAAGATACGTCTATACAAAATTAGAGAAAAAGTTGCTGAACGGTTTCTGAGTTACGGCAGCTAACGGCGGACGGCGGAAGTAGAATGATGGCAATAGTCCCTTGGACCTTCGGCCAAAAAATCTTTAAGTATGTTACTAAACTAATTTGCAGTCAGAAATAAAAAAATAGTATTAATTCCATAATTTGTTATCTCAAAAAATGTGTATAATAATAACAGATGTTTCACTAAGTGTAGCAGTATAAATGGGTCTTGTATTGATGATGTCATCAACGGGGAAAGTAATTATGAAAAACGTGTTGCTCGTGATGGCAACATAACCATTGTGACAGCAAGCATTGAAGACAACTGCTGACAATGCATTACCTGGAGGCCGCGTTCTTCCTTCGTTCTGTCGTCAACAGAGGCTGCGATGATGTTCCATCGACAGTCTACGTCAGTCAAGTAACCTCTCTGTACTGGGCAGGCCGCACTCAACGCCAACTAAAACATTGCTGAACATTCTTCAGGATAGTTCATTTCTACGCAAATCAGTTCTTTTAAACATATCCAATACATAAATTTACCTTGTACAGTCTCGTTGACGTGACACACCAACTTCACCAGTACATGTGACGTGTGACGTCAGCGTACATGTGACGTATGACGTCAGCGAACATGTGACGTGTGACGTCAGCGTACATGTGAGATAGTTTGTAATTCCCCTTTCAGCTCCTGGTCTTTCTGACCCATATGGATCAGAAAGACCAGGAGCTGGTGTGTCACATCGACGAAAGCCTCTGCAAGATCAATTCATGTATTGGATATGTTTAAAAGAACAAATTTGCCAACTAAAACAATTTCTCCACACTAAGGGAGCAGTCATTGTGTTTTGTGTTGTATCCTCCACACTAAGTGAGCAGTCATTGTGTTATATCAGGGGGTTGGTGTAAGAAT
Source organism: Escarpia spicata (assembly GCA_963995525.1). NCBI lineage: Eukaryota > Metazoa > Annelida > Polychaeta > Sabellida > Siboglinidae > Escarpia > Escarpia spicata. The sequence continues at coordinate 14,112,590 of OZ023209.1, read as the reverse complement.
CGGTGGACATAGCCTGGTATGATATCCCATTTACCCCAAAAATCCGTTGCATTAAAATCTGACTTCCATTTTGTATATCCATACAAATGTTTTGTTTGTAAAATGTTGTGCTCTGAATTTCAACTCCCCCAATCCTGTTCACTTAAAACTGAGCTCCTGTTGGAGTCCTCCAACCCTTGATAAATTATGACTGGTTCCCTACAATCTTCAAGCATTTGAAAATCTATGGGTGAAACAGTTGAAAGTGTTTGGCAAAAACAGACAAATAACGTACGGCAATGTTAGATATGTTAGAAACAGGTCAAGATCAGGTAAAAATCTTTGTGGGATTTGGGAAATTGAACATGTTTCATGGTATTGCAGATGGGGTAACAGGCAAAAAATAGACATATTTTCTATATTTAGAAACCAAAAAAGTGCACTAAGCCGGTAGGAGCAACGGAATAACATTTGGGAGCTTCATGTAATAGACTAACTCTTAGTAGGTGTCTGACAGATAATGTTGATGAGCACGAACGAACTGGTACGTACAAGAATAGGGCAGAGCGGGGCCAGTTGATCATACAGGAGTCGCGCCTCTGTTATGTTGCAAGCCTGGAAGGTGACCTGAAGGCAACACGCCCCCATGCCAAACCCCATGGCGTCCATGTAGACGTGGTCATCCCTTGAGGACCTCATCCCCTCCCCCTCAGCATCCCCACACTGGGTAAGATCCTCCCGGAAGGGAGATGGCGTCTCCGTGTCTTTGAAAACTGAAAAATAAACAATGACCTCAGTAGCATTTATCAATGACCTCAGTAATTGTACCTAGGCACCTAGGTTCACATGCCTCTTTCTATGTCCATTTTCTTCCTTGGACAATTGGCACAATGGCCGTTATTTAGATATATTAACTTTTCTCTGTGGACAAATTTATGGAGAGACATTCCCCCGAGGGTGATACTGTTACAAATTTAAGATCAAAATACTACAACTGTTATAACAGTTGCCCTCAGTTTGTTACTATAAGGGTAGGTGAAAGCTAGTTATATTTTACCCAAAATGAGTCTGATGTCGGCTTTTCTTTTTCCGTAAATGCCGTTTATGTAAAAAAAGTCGCGAATCCACAGATTTTGAGATTTTCCCTGAATATAATTCCTTAATATTTGTTTTATCGATTGCCACCACTGCTACTCTCTAATTATGAGACTTAGCATCGCCGGAGACTGCCCCTGTTGTTGGACCATCTAATGAAGAGGAGCCAAAACTAGAAACTACTGCTGCTGCATTTGAGCAGGCAGGATAGGGGACGAGACACTGACAGGGCCAGGGAACCCGTTACTGGCACCCGTGTGCGCCATGCCGACACCACTCAAACAAGGAGGTGGCCAGTCTGGCAGCTACACTTGATTTATTGGACACTGTCACCGATCTGTTGTTATGTAGTTACGCTGTTCTTTAGTATTAAAATTCTTGTTAAATATAACAATCTGTTGTACTTGTATTTTTATTGAGAAGATTACGAAAATGTTCATTGTATTGACATGTTTTCGTAAATCTCAATAAGTTGTTTAAAAAAATAATATGCAATATTAAAATTCTTACTGACCCACCAGTGACAATTATCTCTATAAAATTAATTTTATGTATAAAGGCATAATAGAGCTGCTGGTTTTTGTCTTTCTTAAAGGGAATAAAAATAAGGCATTAGCTAAAATCCTTTTTCGATGTGTACACAAAGTTTAACCTTGTATGTATCATTTGACAACATTAAAAAAATACAGAAAAATACATTTGTAGCATAAATTCGATTTTCAACCTGTCTGTTTAGCGATTCCCGTGGAAAATTACATTTTAATAAGCTAGGCGATCACGTGGTATCGGGACGTCACTTATGACCCACACTCGCATCAGGCCGACCCTTTCCATGCATTCAGAGCATGTTTACAAGTATAGCTTTTGGGTCGAAACGAGCGTCAGAATGAGTTATTGTGCAATATTCCGATGTAATACAAACACTAGTCATCATAGAGGAACAAGCAGTTATCTTACCGTTCCACATGAATCCTGTTTGTAAGTATTTTTTAATTGTTGTAGTAATTATTTATTCGCCACAAAAATTAAAATATGGGAATTATATAACGATGTTTCTCAATTTTATTTATCCAAACAAATATAATGTAATGGATATATCATTTATTAACTGTATATATATATATATATATATTGTACGGTAATATATTTTAATTATATATGTGAAAACAAATGGTGATCTGTCTGGATAAATAAAATTTAGAAACATTGCGTTATATATAATTACCATATTTTCATTTTTGTGGCGAATAAATAATTACTACAACAATTTAAAAAATACTTACAAACAGTGCATCATAGTATAACAATTATTTTGTTTATATTACTTGGTGAAAACATAAACCAAAAAAGAGTTTAAAAAATCAATGGTTTGGTGTGGGGATTGAACCGGCGTCGCCCGATTGCAAAATAAATGCCAAGGAACCAACACCTTTACCAACTGAGCTAACATGACCGATAGAAATTCACTGACTGATTTAAGTTGTTATGATAAATTGTACAACTCCTCCTTCGTACATCGATATTCTAGTGATATTATGAGATTGTACACGTTACTTTATGTAGCTGGATACAATATATGTTTGCTATGTATGTTTATTGGTGTAGATTATCTCTCGGTGGTTGCATTCGATATATAATTATTCTGAAAACGAGCCCAAGCTCGGCGAAACCTAGTCGACTTGTAGGCCCATTCGCATTCATTGTTTTGAATAAAATTGGATTCACGTGGAACAGTAAGATAACTGCTTGTTCCTCTATGATGACTAGTGTTTGTATATCATCGGAATATTGCACAATAACTCATTCTGACGCTCGTTTCGACCCAAAAGCTATACTTGTAAACATGCTCTGAATGCATGGAAAGGGTCGGCCTGATGCGAGTGTGGGTCATAAGTGATGTCACATCTCGGCATCCCAAAAAGCGCGCCAAAAATATGCATATTCGAAAATGTACGGTTGTACAGCATTAAATGTGGAATTTCTAATTCATTGATTTTTTTGATTGTTTTTGGCTTGGTGGACATGGAAATAGATAGCAGGATGCAATATAACATGAATTCAAGCCATAGATGTTTTTATTCCCTTTAACAATGTCAGTAATTACACAAGTAATTAATGTGTTGCTAAATTATTAGTAACAAAGGTTTTGTTTATGTATTAATACAATGTCATGAGAATGATATTATCTTTGAGTGATCCAAATATCTTTCAGATGTGTCCACGCTAACTAAGGTATAACCGTGCTGCAGTTTTAGCTTTTCTTAAAAATTGGCGAAGTTATGGAGCATTGAACATGGTAGCGGTCAAAAAGTGAAAATGAAGAAAACGGCTGTTGAAGTTTTACATTATATATGCAAATGGATTGCATGGAAATATTACATGCACAACATTCAAATGTGGCACACAGTATGTAATATGTATGTTATGTTGCAATGATACACTGGAAGTACAAATGTGCTGCTACAAAGACTTATCAAGTTATGCCAGATTATGTCTTTATGTATAAAACTAAGAGGGCAGATTATTTGAGAGCAAAAGGTAAACTCACTGTTTGACACAGTTTCAAACTTACAGGCAACTGTCCAGTTAAACAGGGGTCTAGTAGCTTAATGCTGTCTGTTGACACAAGCTACTGCCAGTGACCAATTACAGATTAGTCACAGTTTCCATAAAACAATAGCAGGCAGAGAATCTTAGCTCCACAGCTGGGTGTAATACACAACCAGAGCCACCACTGATTCATGGTCAAGTAGATTAGCTCAATGCACCAACTAAGACAATACACAACACTGTGAGTGACAGTGTCCAGAGTGAGGCCTAAGCAATGTCCTCATTGCTGAATAGATCAATTAAACCTGCCAAGTGGGTGACATTCTGCACAAGTGTTCATTAATCCTTAGTGATTGTTCAGAACACCAGACTGACCACATACCTAAACAAAGCGAATGTAATAGGTGAAGAACAGGCAGTGTTCAGATAGGGGTATTGGTTGAATTGTATTTGTTTCGATGCAAAAGGCTTTATTGTGCCTTCATTGATTATAAGAAAGCATTTGATTTAGATTTATACAACATGTACAAAAACGCTAAATCATGTATAAATCAGGGCCAGGCTGTGTCAGCCTTCTTCTCATGTGATGTAGAGGTACGGCAAGGAGAAAACTTGTGTCCTTTGTTATTTGCTATTTACCTGAATAATTTTGAACACTGTTAGTCACAATTATAACGGACTTGACATGGCAGCTGGTGAAATTTACAACAACCTTAGTGATGATGATGTAGAAAATGTATGTTCTACTATAATTTTATGCTGATGACACTAGAATGATTCAATCAAATACAGCTTTCTTGCTTGTGTATAGCGGAACTATGTCAACTCTTCTAATGGTTGACATTTGGTTGTTTCAAGTGTCAACTATATTGTGAATCTGTAATTAGTAGTCTATATTGATACAATTGATTTACACAGTACCATGTCTACACAAGGCATGGCAAGCGTAAACAGAACAGTAGAATGCATTTGATATCAATAAAGTATAGGATATGTCACTCTATAGTTGTCCAGAATATTAATTTTCTATGTTTGTCACCTACAGGTGACATAATATTAATTTTCTATGTTTGTCACCTACAGGTTTCTACAGACAATACATCTTTAACCAATAGACACCAAAGTCACACCATTTTATAATAATTAAATGAACATCAAAATAAACATAACTTGCAATTATAGAAAATCAATAGTTTTGAAGATAGTTTAACAGTTTTAGGCAACTGTTCAGTCTAACAGGGGTCAAGTGTGTCTACTCTGCCTTGGCTCTGTGACCAATTAAAGATTAGTCAAGGTCTCAATGGAAGAATAGCACTAGGCTGCAGAGTTTAGTCATGCTGCTGGCTTTCTGGCACATTAAACAAAATCTACTGTTGGGGGTGGTCTCAAGGGCCCTTCTCAAAACCACATCACTAGGTAATGTAAAACTTTTGCACTTTGGGGGCCCCTTAGAATGATTAAATCAAATACAGATTTCTTGTATATAGTGGCAGCACCTTAAGATACATCTATGCAAAATTATTTTTAAAAAGTTGAACAGTTTTTGAAAAAATAGGCAAAATATTACATTTTTACCAGTTTTGGGGTCCTTGGAGGCCCTAGGGAGCCCTTAAAATGATTCAATCAAATACACTGCCCTAAGATGTCTATGCAAAATTAGAGAAAAAGTTGCTGAACGGTTTCTGAGATACGGCAGCTAACGGCGGATGCAGAATGATGGCAACAGTCCCTTGGACCTTCGGCCAAAGGACTAAAAATTGTGGTAATTACACAATAAATTATACTGCTGTTTTTTCTAACAAAGATCTTGTTTTCATATTAACAGAATGTCTCCAGAATACCATTATCTTTGAGTGGTCCAAATTTCAGCAAGATCTATCCATGGTAACTAAGGTACATTACCTGAAACACAACAAATATGTTGCTTACTTCGTTTCAACCCCACACATGTTTGGCGAGCCGTAAGTTCAGTTATAATTGAGATATCTTCTTGTATTATACGCCATAGCTGAAAGCTGAGACTCTGCTCTTTCCAATGGTATTAGTAACTAAATATTGAACAAATCTGACATGCGACTCATTTTTTAAAGATGGGTTACATATGAAATTTGGATCCCCGGGTGTAAATATCATATTAAATTTGGATAAGTGTCTCTTTTTGTATGATATATTGATTTCCTTATCTTACACTATATGTAGTTGATCCCACCAAGTCTGGATATGGTACGTTCCAAGTTGTTCATATAAGAAACGTCTTGTGGGCAAGAATATATATTTTAGAGACATTTTACAATTTTGTTTTTAAACATATTTATAAGGCAAGAAATTGGTCTTCAAGTGAACTAATCATTCGATTATATTCATAATTTCATATTTAAAAAATCCACTGCCTTATTTTCTCGTATCTTCATATTTACTTTTCGTAAACAATTTTCGGTATTGCTTTTTATTATCAATATCGTTATTGTTTAGATGTTTCGTATTGCAAAATTATTGGATGTAAATAATGCAGTTACCACTCACTAGGGATATTGATGGCGACTTTCTCGCCTCGTCTCTCTCGAATATTGCGGGTCAACGTTCTACAACACAAGACAGAAATCTAGCAACAAATAATATTTTAATTACATAACAGTAGCAAAAATTCCCAATCTTCGGTGGTGCAATATACAAAGTCGCAGAAGACGGTTTCCTGAAGTATTCACATCACATTTGCTATGACATAAATTTCAGCAGTTTAATACATAAAACATTGTTAAATGATTGGTGGACCTCAGAACAATAGCAGAGAATACGCATATCGCAGTGAACAAACAAGTAACACCTGTCAAACGTATGACACAGACCCTAAAACTGGTAGGAGCCATTAACCGATTTTGAAACACAGAAATTTAAGACAATAATGGCCATGACACGGATTATGTAATACTGATGTAGGACCGGTCTGATGTAACTCATCACATAATATTTATTAACCATTTCATACGTGAACCCAGGATTGTTTTTTCTGCCACATTTATTGAAAACCTGACTTACAATTTTATTAAATATCTTGAGAATACGAATCCGGCCGGAAACCTTCACAAAATAAAGTTACAGAAAGTTGTTCTGAACCTGTGCGCGCACTTATTCAAGTCACATACTGATGCACTTGACAAAACCACCTACCGAAATCTGGGATGATCGGGAAAGATGACTCCATCAGGGATGAAGAGGGACCGGGATACTTCGCCATTGGGATCGGGTTTCAGGGTAGGCTCGGAGAAGTTGGGACACCCGAGTCTGGAAGACAACCAAGCACACACCAACTTAATCATTAATTACAGATCAATAGAAACATGTTATTTTAAAAACTGATCACACTTATGACAGTGAAAATAACCTATATAGTTATTTCATTTGAATATCTGCAGTTGTTTTTTGCCCACGACATGTACAGAGTTCAAATAGGCCAGTTATTGAGCGTCCAGATATTTCCACAGTTTTTGCCCGAGTACAGCAAGTGTTTGCTTGCTCTAGTAGTTATGGTGGTCAGAATTAGCATGGTGACATTTGACTGCAAAGTTCTGACTGTCTTCTAGAGAATTGTACCGAGTTATGTAAATCTACATCAAACATCCTTGTATAAGGGATCATCTCAGAATGTTGTGCGATTTCAGACAAAATTACTTTCATCTGGCCTCGGCTCTCCACCCTCTCAAATGAAAGTTTGCAAACATTCATATGATGATATTAATACACTACAGTAGGCACTTCAATAAAAAATTTAATATCATACTAGGCAAGCGCTTAAAGGTAATAACTTAAGGATCACATAACTGTTTATTTTATTAAGATAGCTTTAATAGATCAAAAGATATCGTGATTTTAAGGCGGCAAAACTGCGTAATTTTTGTGTATCTCTTACAATGGCAAAATGGACTCCTTTTTTTATTTTCTGTGGATAAGTATTTGCTTTACTTTTTTTTATTTATATTGATATTTAAATACTGTTTTCATGGTTTACAAATACATTGACTAGAGTAATAAATTTACAATATTTAATATTTTTAGTACAAATTATAACCAAATTAATGCAATTAATTAGTTAATTTTAGTAATGTAGCATGCAAACTCAACAGACCAACAGTTCCAATTAAAGGCCATAATGCCCACGATTATGAAGATATTTATACATATTATGCAATGTGTATAACCACATTAATAATGGTAATAAATATACATTACTTTATTTAATAATAATTTAATTAATTAGTCAATATTGGGTAATTAGCCCACGACTCCACAGACCGACACATTTCAGTAAAAGGCCATAATTTCCATGATTATGAAGATGTTTATACATATTATGCAACGTGTATAACCACATTAATAATGGTAATAAATATACATTACATCATTTAATAATAATTTAATTAATTAGTCAATATTGGGTAATTAACACGCTACCTCGACAGACTGACACATTTCAATAAAAGGCCATAATGTCCATGATTATGAAGATATTTGTATAATTTATTAAAGCAGTAAACCTCATTAATTATGATAATAAATATACATTAACCAGTCATTTCACATTAACAGTGACTTAATTAATAAGTTAATATTGGCTAATATTAGTACGCTAATGACTGACAGTTACATTTCGATGAAAGGTTGGAATGTCCATAATTATGAAGACAGTTACATAATATATGCAATGTTTACAACCACATTAAACATTATAATAACTATACATTAACCATATAGCATTAAAAATAACTTTATTAATAAGTAAATATTGGTTAAATAGCAAACTCAACAGATCAATACACGACAAAGAAATACAATATTCACACTCCTAGTTCACCGTGTCTATGTGTGACTGTGTCATGACAGGTTGGATGAATGCTGCAGGCTCTGTACAGACCAGTAATGTATTGTTACTGCTTCATAATGTTCTGTATTTTAACATGAACTTGATAAAGTAATGTTTATAAATTGTTCACAGTAAATCCAAATGCGCCAAATGCAAGATTGCTTTCTGCGTTACTCCCCATGGCCCATGGGAGTCAAGCCATGAAGAAGTCTGCTCTGCTCATAATACAGTGTTTTTGTAATATTGGAAGTTGATTGTCTCATAATTTAATGCCAGTAGGCTGCAAGATCTGTGCAGCAAGTTTCATATTTCAGTATCTTGTAAAATAACGTTATGATCTTCAACATGATGTATATAAGTAATGTTCATGTCATGTTGAATGGACAGACGACTATGGAGACGTTACCAGGAGACTGGGCAGTACACCAGGAGACTGGGCAGTACACCAGGAGACTGGGCAGTACACCAGGAGACTGGTCAATACACCAGAAGACTGGGCAGTACACCAGGAGACTGGGCAGTACACCAGGAGACTAGGTCAAGTTCGTTTGCAGATGACAACCCGTAGACAAAACCGTTATCTCGTCATTTTGTCTTGTCGCAATCGCACGAGTACAGCTCAATGCCTGGAAATTTACTTCTGCCATGCCACTATTCACTTATCCAACCAGACTGTTAGGAATTAACTCCATGAAGATGATATGAGAGCCAGACGACCTGCCAGACCCTATTCTCACTGCGCAACACCATAGAGCACAATTGGACTTTGCAAATGAGCACCAGAACTGGCAGCTGTGCCATTGGAGGCAGGTACTCTTCACAAATGAGAGCAGGTTCTCTGTGTCAACTACTGATACGCATGTTAGGGTGTGGAGACGCCAGGGAGAGCGTCATGCTGACTGTAACATTGTGAAAGTTGACTGGTACGGTGGAGGTTCAGTCATGGTTTAGGCCAGAGTGTCTTTGGATGGTCGCAAAGACCTGTACGTGTTTGCCAGAGGTAGTATAACGGCTGTAAGATATTGCAATGACATCCTGGAATCTATTGTAAGACCGTATGCAGGCGCTGTTGGGGATGATTTCATCCTAGTGCAAGATAATGCACGTCCCCACACAGCTCGGGTGTCCATAACCTTCCTTGAGGACGAAGGTATCACTGTGAAGGACTGGCTGGCTAGGTTTCCTGACCTGAACCCAATAGAACATTTCTGGGACATGCTTTCCAGACGTGTTACATTTGATCTGACCTGACCAATGCCCTAGTTCAGGAATGGCAGGCCATACCCCAAAATGACATCAGCCAGATCTTCAGGAGTATGCCATGTCATTGCCTGGAGTGTGTGGACGCTAGAGGGGGGCATACAAGTTATGAAAATACATTTGTGGACAATAGTTGTCAGTTTGTGAACAAATCTGTAAAAACAGCTAATGAAACTACCACAAAATCCATTCCTTATACACTGTATAAGGGTGTGGATATGCAGGCATTGTCATCACGCTTGAGTTCATTAAAAAATTAGCTGTTTTGTAGGTAAGACAATCCCCTAATCAAACGTAGAATGCACAAAAATTGTAACTTGTGTGGTAGACCAGATTTACACTGTCTATCACACCTCACAGCATACAGTTAGAGGAGACAACCTTGCTATATAAGGTGTGTTGTATGTGGTTACCGTGGGAACGCAGTGAGCGTGAGAGCAGTCTCATTGGGTCCTGCCAGAAGACGAACCACCTCTTCCCTCCTGCAACACATTAAATACATCAACATGAGCCACTAGTGCAACACATTAAATACATCAACATGAGCCTCTAGTGCAACACATTAAATACATCAACATAAGCCTCTAGTGCAACACATTAAATACATCAACATGAGCCACTAGTGCAACACATTAAATACATCAACACGAGCCACTAGTGCAACACATTAAATACATCAACATGAGCCTCTAGTGCAACACATTAAATACATCAACATGAGCCTCTAGTGTAACACATTAAATACATCAACATGAGCCTCTAGTGCAACACATTAAATACATCAACATGAGCCACTAGTGCAACACATTAAATACATCAACATCAGTCTCTAGTGCAACACATTAAATACATCAACATGAGCCTCTAGTGCAACACATTAAATACATCAACATGAGCCATTAGTGCAACACATTAAATACATCAACATGAGCCACTAGTGCAACACATTAAATACATCAACATGAGCCTCTAGTGCAACACATTAAATACATCAACATGAGCCTCTAGTGCAACACATTAAACACATCAACATGAGCCTCTAGTGCAACACATTAAATACATCAACATGAGCCACTAGTGCAACACATTAAATACATCAACATGAGCCACTAGTGCAACACATTAAATACATCAACATGAGCCTCTAATGCAACACATTAAATACATCAACATGAGCCACTAGTGCAACACATTAAATACATCAACATGAGCGCCACTAGTGCAACACATTAAATACATCAACATGAGCCACTAGCAGGGCTGCCTACCTGACAAAAACAATTTTTTTAATGACCCCCTCCATCACCCCCCCCCCCCCCCCCCGCTTCCCGGTCAACAAGGTTTCAACCAATCAAACCTTTCTCTGAAGTAGATACAGTGACAAGCCCAGCCTGTTCCCTGTGCCTGGGAATCCAGGAAGGTACTAATTTAATCATCAAGGGTAGATATTCTTTGTTTCAACATATTGTGTTGCTACACTGTACCTCCTGTCAGCAGTTAAGGTCTTCAGTCAGCACTTCAAAGGGATGCTTGTTTAGCAACATCCAATAAGTTACATTGTGTTAATTAGTGCTGTAAAAGTGCATGCATGGCCAGACATGCCCAAGTGTTTACGTCTGTAGAGTATCAACATGGGAAAGACAGTGCGCCAATGAATAGCCAACGAGCTTCTAAATTTACAACACACAGCAGGAACATTATAATTATTACTAACTGTCAATGACAAAGTTAAATTGTTGCATACAAATAAAAACTTTTGAATAAAAATATGATAGTTTTATGTTGCAATTACAACAATTATAATACTCATTTTAAATTCTTCTAAGACATTTTATAATTATATTCATAACTTTCAGAAAACCATAACTATTTAAAGTAATTTAATGGTTCTACCTAATGTCGTCTTAATTTCTTTCTTTTATTATATATATAATTCTACACTTGTAAATTTTATTAATGTCTAGACGCGCATTAATGACACTGATATTTTTTGGCCGGTGTAACTGCTGCTGACTGACAGATGGAGACATAATAATATGCCCATGTGCCACCTGCCAGGCAGTCATCAGCAGGCTGGTGGCAGTCAAAGTTCTAACATTGTACACAGGCACAGCATTGGATGACGTCACCGTACTGACTTTGTAGAACTTGTAGTGGACTAAATATTTGTTGATAAATTGTAACAAGTGAACGATGACAGTTTCTTCAGGGCATCTTGAGCAGCATTATTGATAGATTTAGCAATTCTTTAATGTGTATCATTTTCTGTAGCGAGATATGTTTATTTCAGTAATATGGCGATAGTTTCCGTAATGCCCTAATCTGAGGATAATTTCTGTAATGATTACGGAAAATCCGTAATGGTAGGCAGCCCTACCCCAGTGTAACATATTCACAGCATCACCATGTGTCACTACTGCAATAAGGTATCAACGTGTTGCTATGGCATCATACTAACCTACCATCAGTTTTTACGTATAATATGCAATTTTTGTCCTTCAGTTATATTTAAAAGACCAGGTCTGTATTATACATGGTAACAGCGCTAAACAAAACAACCAGATATGACTGAGTCAGAGATATGTGCATTTTTGCGATCCTGAGAGGATTTCAAGAATCATCACCCAAATGAACTTTGATGAAATATCAGTGAGGTGCACTTCAAGCAAACTAGTTATCATAAGCAGAGAAATTACGGATTGATGCCAACAATTGGGATACATATTATACACTTTAATTAATTAAAAAATTCTATCAGTATTTTGCAAAAGTTGGAGTGCATATCATACATGGAAACTTACGGTACATATATACCACGTAGTTCCATTACTGGGGCACTGCCTAATAGACACCACCTCATTCTACACAGGTGAAACCATGCACGAAAACAGATTTTCAATATTGAACATATGCACGCTTTAAAAACGCAATAGATGTTAATACGGCTGTGGATTCTTTCTAGATAATAGTTCATTGCACTTTCAGTCATAAGATATCATGACGATCTACTGCTGGCCAGTGGCTTTCGTTTATCACTCCATCTGTGCTCAAATTATTAACACTGATTTAACACAGACATAGGACATCCTGCAATGTTCAATGATGTTTCAATTTTAAAATGGCATTTATCTTTGTCAGTTTTGACTGTATAGGGTTGACATTTTGTGTTCGATCTAGCAGGCCCATTGGAATGGTTCATAGTTTCAGACTTTTATCGAAATTCGTCTGGGAGGTGGGGATCTTGGATCACAATTTTAAAATGGCACTTATCTCCATTAGTGTTGTATATATATGAGGCTGAAATTATATGTGCAAAGTAGCGGGCCCATTTGGGTGGTTCAGAATTAAAGATTTTTTTTTTTTAACCCTCTCAAGGCCAGATTAATGCAAATATGTGCCTGTTATTGAATCCTATTAAATCGAGAGAATGTGCTGTGAGTGAATCATGTGATATACTCGGGTTGCATGAATGCAAATAAATAAATAATTTTTGATCCGACTCAAATAAAATTTTCACTACATTTGAAGAACTAATTCCTGGTGTAACTAGTCAAGTATGTGAGATATATGTCAATTTATTACCCAAATATGAATTGCTAAAGTTTGACAAAAATCAAATACTTAAATAATTTTCAACAATTCATTTTTAAAAATATTTTTCATTAATAATTAGCGGTTACATGCTGCGTATGAAATGTTCATAAATTACTATGCTACAGAATGGAAAACTAATTAAATGTCTATGGTAAATAAAACTGAAATAATTTAAGTTTTTCAGAGTGCATGTATTTTCAAGATTTTATACAAAATGGCGTTCTTTGTGATCATAGACGTCATCCCGTCTGAACTATTAAGTTTGTGTTATATTTAAAATGCGTAATCATAGTACAAAACATTCCCCTTCGATGGCAGCGTTCGTTATAAACTCGATTGGAAAATCCCATCAAAGTCCGAATTACTGGAGTTCGACATAATGACAATGTCGAGAATTACAACAAAGCTAAAAAACACCACCCGCTCGTTGCGCGGCGCATTAATATTTTTTTACAACAAAATAGACTGCTCAAAAGTTAGCATTTAATCGTAGAAATCGCCTGCGAACGCGTGTTTTGGAATAATTCCTGGGTGCTTCCATGTTTATGCCCGCAGCAAATGTTAAACTTTAATCTCATTGGCTGAAAATCACCATTAAAATATTCACTGCGTGGCGTAAAAGAGGGACCGGAAATTGTGTGTCGCTGCGTTCGACTACAAAACCGCTTGGTGGTTGGCGCTATTTAGTCACTGAAATCGCCATCATATCTCACTTTTGATGCTTCCCAGTGAAACTTCAATATTATTATATGCTAACTGCCAAAATAAATTGCCGTTATTGGATGACACTGTTTCGCGGTACCAGTTTAAATGTGCCCCTGTATTCGGGTTGATTCGGGCGTTCTGGCCGTGAGGCATACTCGGGTTGATTCGGGCGTTCTGACCACGAGAGGGTTAATGTCCGTGGGGTGGGGATCTTGGGAGTCATAATTCTAAAATGGTACTTATCTGCATCAGTTTGCAGTGCATTGCGGTTACTAGAAATGACTCTGGTGTGAAAATTACCTGAGTTTCATGTTATGTTCGACGTTGTTGAAGTGTGCCATGCGAGGTCCGTACGGCTTGCCCGGAGTGCCCTCTATCATGTAAGCCGCATACTCTGGCCGCCAGGTGGTCGGGTGATCACTACGACACGACAACAAACAAAACAGTGGTGAGATGGGAAACTGAACCACACAAATGACCTGCAAATGTACAAGTGAAAGAAACTTAGTTACCTGACAAATTGTTTATTGACATCTCTTTACATACGTGGTTAGGAATCATCTCAGAACGTTGATGTCCGATGTCCGACAAGATTACTTTCCTCTGGCCTCACTCCCTCACCCTAGATGAAATTTAGTAAACATTTATATGATCATATCAATATATTAACAATACTTATCGCTCCTAAGGATAAAATATTGATGTCCGACACTAAACAAAACTACCCCAGACTCCCCTCTCCAAACAACAGTAACGTTGTCTGATATTGTACACTGACGTTCTGAGATGATCCCTTACATATGGTATCATTTTATAATGAATTTTAATGATCACTTGGTGAACTTCAGTATTAATAATATGTTTCTTCTTCATATACAGTCGACATTCGCTTTATGTTTGCCTCAGTAATACAGCCACCTTGCAATTATGGTCACCTTACAACAGCCCCAATTTTTTTCCATAATAGTAAAGTATAGGAAACTACTCAGGTCACTTTTGGCAGAGGGTGACCTTAATAGTGAGGGTCTACCTGTATGCATTTTATGCACATATTATATGAGCATATTGTATGTGCAACATATCTAAATAAAAACCACACATCATGGTAGATTAAAAATGGTTAAAACACTTTGTATGCGGATGGTAGATTACACGTTTGTTATCCACCCTACAACTTGTTATTTGAAGGCTATACAAAATATAAAACAACAAAATATTTGTATATACTGATGGACACTCCCTCCATAGGACATAATTACATAGATAACATAACATCTAAGGGTAGCAAGTTAGTGGCAAGGTACAGGGAGACATATCAGGATGTAAAGGGTTATTATTCAACATCACCCCCTTCAGCATCAACAGGGACATCCCCTTATCTATGTGTAATCAGCCAGCTATCTCTGGACATAATGCCAATCAATGCACCTAGAGTGCACATTTACTATTGCATTCCAAATAAGTGTACAGGTCAGAATAACAGTATAGGGTGGACATGCCTCGAAATTATAATAAGAATATAGGTGGGAATAACACAGTATAGGGTGGAAATTTCTCGAAATTATAATAAGAGTATAAGGCGGAGTAATAGTATAGGGTGGACATTTCTTGGAATTATAATAAGAGTACAGGGCGGAATAATAGTATAGGGTGGAAATTTCCTGAAATTATAATAAGAGTACAGGGCGGAATAAGAGTATAGGGCGGAAATTTCTTGGAATTATAATAAACGTACACCTTGGAATAATACTATAAGCCAGTAGTAAGGCGGACTTAAGCTTGGGCTCGTTTTCAGAATAATTATATCGAATGCACCCAACGGGAGATAATCTACACCATAAACATACATAGCAAACATATACTGTATCCAGCTACATAAAGTAACGTGTACAATCTCATAATATCACTAGAATATCGATATATGAAAGAGTTGTACAATTTATCATAACAACGTAAATCAGTCAGTGAGTTTTCGCTGGTCCCGATAGCTCAGTGGGTAGGCGCGTTGGTTACTTGTCGTTTATTTTACAATCGGGCGACGCCGGTTCAATCCTGACAGCATGCAAACTTTTGATTTTCTTTACACTTTTGTTGTTTATGTTTTTACGAAGTAATATAAACAAAATCATTTTATACTATAATGTACTGTTTGTTAAAAAAAATTATTTTTGTAGTAATTATTTATTCGCCACAAAAATGAAAATATGATCATTATGTAACGATGTTTCTAAATATTATTTATCCAAACAAATATAATGTAATGGATATATAATTTATTAATTGTAAATATATTGTACGGTAATATATTGTAATTATATATGTGAAAACAGATTGAGATATGTCTGGATAAATACAATTTAGAAACATTGTTATATATAATGACAAAAATAGATAAGCGAGCGAAAAATGAACAACTGTCAAACATGTTCGAAAAACGCCTTTTTAATGATTGCTAGTACCATTACGGTTCGTCGGATCCCAACAATATTAATGTCGTTTGAAAGTTTATGCGTTCTGCTATTCAAACATATAAATGGTTTCCTGATAATCATTCCTAAAATTAACTGAAAATGGACCTACAACCGGGCCCGTTCCGGTGTGTTAGACACTGCGAACCATGTTGTTTCGTCGACACAGTTCACCAATCTACCGATTGAGGCACCACTATCAGATTTCATAGTATAAGCTCCACCCACTTTCAAACGGCTGCTAAAATGACATACGTGAAGTAGGCGTGACATCACAATCACGTATATCAACCAACCAACCAACCAACGCAACGAATTTAGACCTGTTGGGTGGCGTACTTTATTGTGACGTCACGCCGACGTAGAAATATATCGGTTTCGCTGCGATCAAAGCACATCAGTTTCGCCGCGGTTTACAAGTGGGTGGAGCTTATCACATGAAATCAAGAAATGGCGAAGTGCGCATGTCTGAACCTATGCAAATGAGGAAAACAGCGCCGCAATCGGAAGATTAGTGTATTGAGTACCCGCCGCCAACATCATTCGGAACCGTACAGAACAACAAAAAGTGCATCCTTTCAAATGATACCAAGATCGTCGGGACAGGACGAGCCGTGAGGGTGCTAGCGACCGTAGAATTTCATGTTTTAGACGTGTTTTGAGTTGTTCATTTTTCGCTCGCTTATCTATTTTTTATGACCATATTTTAATTTTTATGGCGAATAAATAATTACTACAAAAATAAAAAACAACAGTGCATTATAGTATAAAATGATTTTGTTTATATTACTTCGTGAAAACATAAACAAAAAAAGTGTAAATAAAATAAAAGGTTTGCATGCTGTCAGGATTGAACCGGCGTCGCCGGATTGTAAAATAAACGACAAGTAATCAACGCGCCTACCCACTGAGCTATCGGGACCAGCGGAAACTCACTGACTGATTTACGTTGTTATGATAAATTGTACAACTCCTTTATATATAGATATTCTAGTGATATTATGAGATTGTACACGTTACTTTATGTAGCTGGATACAATACAGGTTTGCTATGTATGTTTATTGGTGTAGATTATCTCCCGTTGGTTGCATTCGATATAAATATTCTGAAAACGAGCCCAAGATCGGCGAAACCTAGTCTACTTGTAGGCCCATTCGCTGTTTTGAATAAAATTCGATTCATGTGGAACCGTAAGATAAATGTTTGTTCCTCTATGATGACTAGTGTTTGTATTACGCCGGAATATTCTGACGCTCGTTTCGACCCAAAAGCTATCCTTGTAAACATGCTCTGAATGCATGGAAAGGGTCGGCCTGATGCGAGTGTGTGTCATAAGTGACGTCACGATACCATGTGATCGCCTAGCTCATTAAATATTTTTTTTTTTGCGGGAATCGCTTCACAGACGGGCTTAAAATCGAATTGATGCTACAAAATTTTATTTTTCTGTATTTGTTTAATGTTGTCAAATGTTACATACAATGTTAAACTTTGTGTACACATGGAAAAAGGATTTTAGCTAATGCCTTATTTTTATTTCCTTTAACAATGTAGCTCTGCCGTGTAGCATCGAGGTCACTACTGCAGTAAGGGTTGTCTGGTGTCATAGCGCCATGTGAATTGGTCGCGTCGTAAATTTGCCTGCGAAACGTCGTTAATCATGCTTTATTGCTCAGCCCTACACTGGGAGATTCACAATTTATTAGCCATAATACTAACGTCTTTACCACAACATGATCCCAATAAAACATAACAAACCTTTATATTTAGCACATAGGTTCCCTAAGTGCTTCTTTAGTGCACATGTGTAGTTTTTCAATTTGCTATTGAAAAGATTACTATCTGCCATGATTGGCGTGGTGACCGGCGTAAACAGCGTCGCAAATAAATACAGAGGGTAGTGCCTAATAAATACCGTATAAGGTGGAACTAACAACAATAAATAACCGTAGACCCATTTAAAAAACATATAGGGTGGAACTGCCAAGATTAAATAAGCGTTCAGACCCGAATAAGACCCGAATAGGCTGACATTTTGTGTCCAAATAAATAGCCGTACATATACGCTTTTTTGGAATGCAATAGTAGGTTATTAAATAGCTTGAAAAATCAGGAAACAAAATTATTGCAGTTTATATTATGGAGCAATATAAACGATAAGGAATGCATAATTTTTAAATACAGTTTCCTTGGTCACGATGGCTCATATTCCTTCAAAAATAAACAAATCTCTCAAGCAGAGTTATACGGAGGTGCTTCAATAAATTATTCAGTTAGCCAGACACCTTGATCACCAACTAAAATAACAATCAATTTGATTTTGTATAGACTGCTAAATTTTGCATGCAGTCAATAATGCTGTCTTCTTCTCAGGGCCTCACCCAGAGACCCGTCCACCCATCCTGTGGAAGGGTAATATTCAAAAATTGTGTTTTGGACGGTGTCAAATTGATTGTGGACGGATCCGTCCGTGTCGTTTTTTTGCGCAGGCCAAGCCGTCCATGCCATTTTTAAGACGTAATTGAAACTGCCGTGAAGCCAGTTACAAAATCTACGGAGACTGGTTTTGAAAATCACCCATCCGGATCGCCTGGCCAGCTTCCAGACACATACTTGAAACCAATTAAGCCAGGCCTGGCTAGCGGCGACTTGCCAGGGTAACTGTCACCTACCCACTAGCGGTGCCTGCTTTAAAGCTAGCCAACACTTGCCTATGTCTATGTAAACTAAATAATCCTATGTAAGGTCAACTTCAGGGCGGGGAGATACAATAAGCACTTGCCGATTACGACGCGATCTTGGAACATGGACGGAATTCCGCGTAATCGACATTTCGAAACGGGATTTGTTTTCGAACGGAAACTCAATAAATGCTGAGAATAGAATCCCCGACACCGTAAACAATACTGACTTTATCAGCGATGTTTTGAAACAAATATGATTACTATGCAACGGTATTCATTTATTTCGGTGGATTTATGATGCAAGATTTATAAAAAGCGCATGGCAAATCGTTACGAGTGTGATGGCGCAGGTGCTTCCTCGTGAGTCGTGTCAACCAAAGGCAAAGACTGTGTATCAATACAAGACGGTGCAGCATGCGGTATTTCCACTGTTCAAAGTACGTAAGTGGAGTGGTTAGACCGCCATTCAGGTTGGACTGGCAGAAATGTGATCTTGGGCGAGGCCCTGCTTCTTCCCATAACTACCAAGGTTAGATGTCCAAGATCGCAGTAACGCTTTCATTCAAAGTTTTGACATCCAAAAATATCAAATATTGTTGTATTTGCCTTAGCTCTTTACCATTTTCTGACTTAATAATGTACTAGCATGTATCACTAAAAGAACATTAAACCAGTCCCTTGTATGTGCTATTTAATTCAACTTGACAGGTCTGTGACCAGCATGATGTATTATCTAGCATAAAATGTGTGGGTGAGCCAGTTTATATACTGTAATTTACAATTACTTCTAAGTTGTGACCAGTGCAATATATGAGGTAATTAGCAGCCGCATTACAGTGACCACCTGTTGAAGAAGTGAGAGGAGACTGGCTCAAAGAAACACTGAAATGTAAGGTAGTCGGTAGCAGACATAGATGGACAGGACATGTACAGGGAATGAGTGAGTGTCAAGAGTGATCAAAATGGCAGGGATGAACAGTCGAGATCAGGACATCTACAGTTGCAGGAGGTCAGGATGGTAGGAGAAGATTCACCAATATGGCAAAACACACAGGGCAGGGTTGAAGAAATCAAGATTTTTAAAATGAAACACTTGGGTTTATTTAATTTTAATCAGATTTATATTGTTTGTTTATGATTAAAAAGATAGACTAGATGTTTATAAATGTCTATAAACCTTTTCAGATGTGTTTTGTTCAATCAATTTGAGTACTTGTCTTAACATCGGGCATATGATTTTAGTTTGTATAAAGTTATATAATCATAATATAGTTTGACTTACAACAGCTACAAAATTGTCATTTTTTAAATTATTGTGTATCCAAGCTGTCAGGTGTGTGGCCGTGGGTTAACCAGATACCTGTCTGCTTGTCTTCAAGACAGGAAGATGATTAGCCAAGACGGGTAAGTACAACCGATAAGATGGATGGAATTTATTACAGGGACACTGATTTTTCGTTTAATAAAAAAGGCAAATTCCATATTTTTCATTTTAGAAAGAAGCAAATTCTGTTTCAAAACAAACGAATTATGTTTCAAATGATGCATTTTCCATGTAAATTTTCTGTTTTAAAATGGCATACTGGCTAAAGAAGCCCCTTTCTGTTCAGAATAGAAATATTTTATTTCAAAGTTAACTTTGAAAAATAATACATTCTGTGAAAATTCTAAAATATCACAATGTTATGATCTCGGCACCAAAGTAATACTGTTTTACTGTGTGGTTAACTTTTCTAACAACATTTATTTGTGCCATACTTACAACACAATAACAACCGCACATAATCTATTTAGATTTTATTTCCTGTTACACAATAACATAAATGACTGTTTGTTTCGAATGCAGGAGTACTTAATATACAAGTTAGCAAATGTAAATTATACAAGCAATCATATTAACAATTATTAATGTTCAAATCATTGATCAATGCTGTTTCACTAATAATTTTGTTCAGCCATTTTAGTTAACACTATATATGATGCCATCCAATGGAATTTGTTAGACCTACAAAACATGGACTATATCACTCTGAACCAGTGTTATTATCCTCCGAGTTTTGTGCTAGAAACCACAATATGTTCACTTATGCATGTTCTAACGATGTGACAACTACATTTAATTAGCAACATGTCTTCAATGTGCCCTGTTTATGTATGTTGATATGAGTTAGCATGGGTGCCACGACACTTTGTAATGATTTGCTTTGCGCGTTTAAAAAATGCTGTGTCCATAAATCCGTGATCACGGAATTTCCATTCCAAAATGTCAATTCTGTTTCAATGACTGACAGTATTCATTAATACGAAGATTATTTGCAGAATTTTTTTTGAAAATGGCAGACATACAGCTCGTAACTGTAACAACGGACTTGTCTTCCTTGCTGTATTCGTTGTGTTTGTCCAAACTACTTAGACTTCCTTTGATTACGCTCTGTAAACTTTGGGCAGAGTAAATGTGAAGGAACGTATTGTTAATTTTGTGGTGTTATCAATCACACTTGCTGCAGTAGCTAGACTCCCACCTGCTATGTCTGGACACTTACGCTTGGATACAGATATATCCGCTGAAGAGAGGGACTACTTTAATTTCCAAGCAAGCCTCTTGAGCGCTAAATTGTACATTTTTTGTTTAATTCAAGATTAAGTCCTCACCCCGCAAGGGACCAAGGGACCACCTACTTGGGTGAGCTGGTCTCCTGTAGCTGTAGTTGCTTCAGGAGAGGTCCTGCCTTCAGTAGCAGTCTGGCCGTCTTTGCTCCATGGTCAAACCGCGTCAACATATACTCGACCTGACAAAATGACACCCACATTAAAGGAAAACAAAAGGCAACTTTTTGGTGTGATGCAACAACTGAAATTGTGTGTCTTCAATTAAGTTATTCTAGATAGTAAGCTACTGGCATAATATTCGTAATTGTAGTAGCAAATAGTTAGTGTTTGTTAACACTTTTAGATGCACAGACCCAAACAACTGACATTTGTTTCCCCTTAAATATTTATCGGTAGCGTTCTCCTGATTGTTAAGTTTTGTCAATGATGGGATGGTTGAACTTGATTAATTATTTTGATCATTTAGTCAACCACTTTCTTTCTTTTTTATTGAATAAAGCAGTTTTGAGTGATATGTGTACGATAATCATTATCAAGCAATGAAAATGTTACTAAAAAAGACGCCATTGTTCAAAACTGCTTCAGATGTCTTACTGTATGGGAATCCATGATATATAAACACTGCAATGTTATTTAATACAGTTTCTGTAGTGACAAGTACGAATGTATGTATAGTTTTCATCTGGTTAAATTACATTTTGTATGCCAACAGTCGGTGACATGTCGCACTAGTCTAGTGCTGCCAATCTTTTCCCACTAGCCAATTATATAATCGTTCATTCATCATTGTTTGTTTCGTAACGTAATCGTAACAGTACTTATCAGTGACACCCACAAAACATGCATAAACAGTAAGGTAGACAAGACAGGTTTCCAGTTACACTGAACAATTTGGGTACGCCAATTGGTACTCGTATTTCATTTGAAGACCAGTTTGTATTAAGTGACATCTGTATTATCCATTGTTAGTGTACACATCTAGGCAACTACAAATGTTTTCATGGCTATACAAAAGTATTGTGGTAGCAACAGCAACTGCGTGACCCGGGCAACTGTTCTCATTGGTTCAGTGATGGGTCATTTACATAATCTGTAAACACACGCATGCGCACAATGTATTTCACTGCGTCACTGCTGACCCAGATAACGATTAAGAAGACGTGAAGAACGGCGTTTAACGTGGCGAAGGTGTTAAATTCGGATGGAAGTGATCGCGCACAGATTGACAGTTTGATCGAGTATTTTTTGGAAGACTTAACGGATGGAAGCGAGCCTGACGAGCACAACATTTTAGCTAGATCTGTCCGCAGTAACTAAGATACATTTCATGAAACATAACAAATATTTTGCATCAATTTTGACGGCCGTTTTCTGGGTTTGAAGCTTTCTATCCCACATGTGTTTGTTAAGCCATAACTTCAGTTAGAATTATGATATCTTCTTACATGATACACCATGTGAAAGCAGAGATTCAGCTCTTTCCAATGCTACTAAAAACTCAATATACAAAATTTCCAACATGCAACTCGTTTCGTTAAGATGGGTCACATATATATCAACGATTTGGATGATGATATAATAAGCAAGATGATGAAATTTGCGGATGATACAAGTGTCTAGAAGGATTAAAAGTGATGGAGATAGACAGCATTTACAAGATGATATTTACAGGTTGATCAAATGGTCTGAAAAGTGGCAAATGCTGCCCAATTTTGGGAAATCTAAATGCCTCCACACAGGACATGGGAATGAAGATGTAGAATATACAATGGGAGGTACTGTACTAAGTACTACTGTAAAAGAAAAGGACTTAGGGTTAACCATTAGTGCTGATATGAAGGTTTCAGAGCAGTGCGGAATTGCAACTTCAAAGGGAAGTCAAAACCTTGGATTAATTAGGCAAAATATAGCGTATAAGGAAAAAGAACTAATAATACTGTTGTACAAAACAATAATGAAGCCTCATTTAGAATATTGTATACAAGCGTGGAGGGGTCATTCCGTGTCAAAGCAATCACTTTTAGGCCATTTTTGCACGACCCGATTCCATTTTTGTTGAAATTTAGCACAGTTGTTGGCTCACATAAGAACATAAAAACCAGATTAAAAAAAATCTAGGTCAAGTATTACTGAAGATATAGGTCACTGAACTTTGACCTGATTCACATACTGGACGTTACATTAACGTCCATAACTCTGCTTCTAATAAAGGTAGAAAAGAAAGTAAGATATCATTGGAAAGCCAGTAAATAGGTGCACATCTACATTGCAAAATTACATTTTTCATATAAATAAAAAAGTTATTCATAATACGACCTTTGAACTCCAATACCCAAAAACAGTATCCTCCGATTTTTTTAATTTTAATTCTACAGCATACTACATCATTGCTCATGAGTCCCTGAAAATATTAGGAGGGGAAAATAATAATGTTCAGAGATACAGTAAATTTAGTACAGCCGGGTGACCTATTTTTGGTCTGCAGATCAGTCGATACCACACTGAATGTCAGCGTAACCTTTTCAGATTGCATAACAAACATGCTGTAATGTCTCATTTAACATGTTCACATTTTTATAAGTCCTCTCTTCTGTTTTCTCTTTAGATATCCTGTAGGTGCGATCAGTGTCAGTCATTGGGTCAACATTGGTAAGGAGATCACTAAGTCAAAGAGTGTCACTTTGTTACGGGCAAAACTATGAGGTTTGGGGTGAAGGAAGATTAGTTGGCATAACATTTGTTACATACGCAAGCCTCCAGTATCCATCATAGATGGCTTTCCGATATCCTTTGGCGTCTGCCAGAATGAGGCCAACACACTGTGCTGTGACAAGTTCACAACCTCTTCTCTTCATTGAAGATATAGAATATGGCGCTACGTCCAAGTGATTCAATGATTATGCCTTAAAGAATAGTACCTTCTGTGTTCTTGCTATTACTTTAGCTGTTTACAAACAGCTTGCAAGAAGATTTGCTTATTCATAACTCTTCTGTGGTTGAAAATACCTTCCAAAGTGTAGAATTTGATAGCAGGAATAAAAAGACTGACGTGAACTCACAGGACTACATTGGTGTGGTGGTGTAATGTTTATATAATTATGGTCTTTGTAGACTGGCTTTTGCATCAAGTCTGTTGACCATTCCATTCCACCCACATCATCACATATGCCCTTCCTGTGTTATGTTGCATAAAAGTACCACTTCGCATATTTCCCCAAATCCTGCTAGTGGCGGTAGAGGTTCAGAAAGTGTTCGCAGTCCGTATGCTAACTAGCACAACCATCAGAAAAGTTGATGTTTCTTTGCCCAGCTGTACATTTTGCAGTGAAAAAAATTATGCTGTGTTTTGGAAGAGGTGTACAACAATGGTGTCGCATATGTTGGAGTCAGAAATTACAACATAACTGTGACACACAATCATTTCCTACTTCATGATTGAAGCAATATAATTGGTGTGCACAGTGTTGCCTGTGCAGTGTTGTAAATTAATGGAACAGATTATCTGCTGATTATGTGGGTGCTAGTAGCATGAATGTTTAAAAATAAAATTGACACATACCTCAAGAACAGCGGGACACACATAGATAAAAGGGTTGGACTCTTGACAAGCCAAAGGGCTTCCTTGTCCACCTGCTACCTAGAGTTAATTCTCTGGATGGCAATCTTGTTAAATCTTGTTAAATTGTGCAAATAATGACACATATTACTGTACCATAAAAGTAACAAATTTACAAAGTTCTACTAATTAAAATATCCAATTGAAATATAGATGTGAAATATGATAAGTTTTCACTACTCGGGTTACAAGTACCATTTGAAGGACAAGGCAAAAGTTCTGTCATTTAATTTGATGACATTTCTGATAAGTGATGAACTGCGTCTGCAGTGATGTCATAAAAATATGATCGTCCTCCCCCGTTTAAACATCAATCATGTTGTTCAATGTGAAAGAATTTCATGAACGCCTGCGTCTTCATCGTCCTTACATAAATGACAATAGTCAAAAAGGTGCAAGCATGATTTTGCCAGCAGTCAAACACAGGAACGCCCGCTCACAATGGGCGATAATACAGTAATAATAAACCAGTCGATATAAATAGAACCAACCTCGTCTCCCCAGAGTAGACAGTCGTTCGATCGGTCCTTGAGTTTGTTGTATTGGTTGATGAACTGTAGTATGCCATGTTCCCGCACATGCTGCGCATACTTTTTCGTTTCTTCCCACGACAGAGGTTTGCCTTCAGTAAGCAGGCCCATCGTTGCTCAGCACAGCTGCCGGTAGCTAGCGAGGCGAGGCAACTGAACTGGCAAGCGTGAATCAAGCCGAAGCGCAGCCGTCAAGTTTTTTTCTCTCAAAATCTCTAAATTTACCAATTTTTATACGCCGTTTCTTGACAATTAGGTGTTTAAATCGACGGCGTAGTTTGGCTGAGCCGAACCTCTTTCGCAGAATAGCCTATTACAATATTGTATTTTGGGCGAAATTTTGCAAGTTCACTTTACAATTTGTCAGTCTAAAATGATTGGTACTCAACTCAGGAAAGCACAGTCAGCAGCAGAAGGCTCTGCCGGGGGGTGGGATATTGAAACGTTGATTCGACGTATGCATACAAATAGGTCAATATGTAAACGTCGAGCTAACGTTGCAGTCCGCAGCCTAGGCAGTCGCAAACAGTTGGCGAGATAAATTATTAACAACATGCAGTATTATAATTATGACTCGCTGTCTATAGATAGCTATTCAACCTCGTGTTTTAGTACAGTACAGTGTCCATAACACTATATATATATACACTTACTTAAACATTGTGTCTTTCTTAAATTTGTCCCTAGGTCGAAGGGTATATTTTTTATACTGGATGCCCTTATCTAGGGTATAGGAGTATGTGACCTTCGGTTGCACACCCCTATATACCCACATGGGTCATTCTACGTGAATCGTGTTTATTATGCATGTACCTGTCTTATTTAGTGCACATTAAAATATAAGAATCTTGACATTTTGGTTCTTCTTTACAAAACATTATTCTATTATATCATTTGGGGAAATGTCCGATGACAACAATTACAAGAATAATAATGTTTAAACCAACATTGAAACATGATAGCCCGATGGCATATACTAGGTACATTTGACATTTGTCCCCAAATACCTTTTCAAAAAATAAGTTGTTTGTGTGGAAATTTAGCATAAGTGTCTTATCTAAAAAAGCATCTTTGCATGGTGTTTAATTAATATAGTATGTACATATAGTAAACATGTTCAATATATTAGTTACATTTTTCATATTATGCCGACCGGGAATGTTCATCAGCTAATATGTCAACTAAGTTACCAGCCGCCTGCGGGTGCGGACATTCTCATTATTAATCTTAAATCCACCTTTTAATTATTGTCAGAGGGCAACTCAGCAAACCTGCTCTTGGCGGGAAATTCCGGAAAAGGGATCTACGCAACGAGAACCAAATATTTTAATTTAATGTCTCTATATGTCAACGTAGGTACCTTAAGGTAGGTAGTATGGATTCCACAAAAAATCTTTAGTTTTCAACACAGATCAACCATATTTGGTATGCAGATACATACCAACATAGTTAAGATTTTTTTCATGTTTCGCATAAATTATGCAAATTAGGTATCCAATATGGCCGCCATAATAGGGAAAATTAGGTATTTTTTGCCGCGCTCTAACCAAAAACGTATTCAAGTTACAAGCTTGTAATTTAGCACAGGGATTACTGTTATGCATATCTATATGTTGTGTTGTTTACGTGAAAAAATATTTTTTTCTCGAAAAAACCTATTTTGTGTAACTTTCTCACATATTTAACGCCTATAATTCAGAAACCATTAAATATATATATATTTTTTTAATTCATGCAGTAAATAAACTCATTAGGCACTGCGGTGCAAAAGGTTTTGCAGTTATACCCAGTATTTATTCTACTAGAGCGCAGCAACTTTAATTACTCACAGCAAAAATGGTATTCCGAGGAAACGATGATAAGGTAATTTTGTATAACAAAATTTTGCCAAAAGCCGTCCGGAGAAACCTCAATATTGCCACTTGTTATTACTTTTTCAGCTAATATACTAACTGCATATTGAGGTAAGGATATGAAAGTACATAAATAGCAAAGAAAGTCCTTTTCTATAAAAAATGTCAAAAATCACTTTATGAATCCATACTACCTACCTTAATTACGTGTCGTATAAGTGACCAAGATTGTGAGGAAGTAGTTGACATTATACAGAAAGTTGTAAAACTCATATAGATTATATGCTTGCAGTCCTAATGCCAGAAGCAACGTCACAAGTAGTAATGTGATATATAACAACTATTTTGAATATAAATAAATTATGATATGGCACCTTGCAAGCGGCGCACTCAGGGCAAAACGACACTTAGTTTGCAACGACTGCCATATCGAGCTGGGTGGATTTTGCATTGTCTGGCTGTTCAAAATGATGGGCATGCAGAGACCAACGAAGACAGATTCACTTTTCGGTGTATGGGGTGTTTGAGGGTGGAATATCTGATGAAGGGGGTATGTAAGTTGGCGTATACAGTGAAGGAGATGGAGGTGAGACTCGACATGGAAATAGATGGAACATAGAGGGATGACACGGAGAAAGTTGAGAATACTATACGACACAGAAGGATCAGATCGAATTGTGACACGGAGCCTGAAGAAAGGAGACTGAGAGGATGGAAGGTGACAGGTGTGAAGGAACAAGACAATTAGAAGAAGACAGAGGGACGGAGAAACGGTGTTCGGCAGAGGAAAATAAATTAAACGGGTCAGTTGGATATATATCAACAGGTAGTCAGACTGCAACGAGGAGAGACGATACAGCGATACAGGTGGTGAAGAGGTAGATACCACAGAGGCAGTTGGTAAGACTGAAACAGAAGACTAAGAAAAAGACAGATGGAAGAAAACAGAGTGTTCAACAAAAGACAGAAAATGTGACAGGCGTGAAGGTAACAGCAGACAACGTCCAAATAATGCAGACAAGGAGGCAACAACTGGGATTGTACAGAAGTACAGACAGTTAGTGAGGAAGATAAAAAGAAGACAAGAGTTGAACATATTCTTCTCTCAGGAATGTTGCCAGCAATGGGAGGAAGGAAGGGTGCAAGATAGAGAAACTGCAAGAGGATAGCGATCAACGCACTAGTTCTGCAGATGTGCGAGGAGGTGGGATTCACATATTTATGGGGGGTACTTTGTTGGGAGGGAAGATATGTACATGTGATATGGCCTCCATCTAAATGGAAAGGGAGTAGCAGTATTCACAGAGAACCTGCTGCGATATGTTGAGAGTGGGACAGGTGGCATCTATTTAAACTAGATTCGCAGGGGGGACTCACAGAGAAGCCTGAAACTGGAGGCATATATAAAGACAACCAAATAAATCAGTAAAGAACAGTCTGGAAAACTGTTCTGAAGCTGGATATAAATGTGTTTGGTTAAAGGAATATACTAAACATGAACTAAACATTATGGTAGAAGATATTGACCCTCACATAATAGGTTTAACCGAATCATGGGTCACCACCGATATATCAGATGCCGAATTGGGACTGACAGGACAGGTAATGTTTAGGAAAGATAGAATAGGAAGAAGGAGGGGTGGAGTTATTTTACATATTCAAGAATCTATCCAGTCTTATGAAATAATATTAGAAAGAGAAGCAGATTGCGAAGAAGCTGTTTGGTGTAACATAGTTACAGGAAACTCAACGTTAACGGTTGGGTTAGTTTATCGAAGTTCAAACAAGCATAGAAGATAATTAAAAAGTATAAAATGCTATAAGGGAAGTGAGCAAACGGGACTGTGTTATTATGAGGGATTTTAATTATGGGCATATACAATGGAGATCTTTACAGAGTATGGGTAGTAAGGACCACAAGTTTTTAGTTTTAGTACAATATAGTTTCCTTTCTCATCACGTGCTAGAACCAACCAGGGGTGATAATGTGTTAGACATAGGTTTGTCCTCACAGAATGAATTAGTTGACAAAGTCAAGATATGTGAGCCACTGGGGAGTAGTGATTATAACCAGATACATCTTACCATCAAAGTAAAATCAGAAAGG
This sequence comes from Escarpia spicata, assembly GCA_963995525.1. Taxonomy (NCBI): domain Eukaryota; kingdom Metazoa; phylum Annelida; class Polychaeta; order Sabellida; family Siboglinidae; genus Escarpia; species Escarpia spicata. The sequence goes on along the minus strand of OZ023209.1, from coordinate 14,082,680 downwards.
AATAGTAAAAAGCAGTACAGAAGAAATTTCTACAAAGGATGATATAAGGACACGAGGAAACATTTAGCAAAGATAAACTGGAATAACACACTGAAGAATAAGACAGCAACATAATGCTGGAATATATTAAATAGTGAAATTGAATGCATCGTCGATAAATTTGTTCCCTTGAAAAAACTAGGGAAACGGTGCAAAAAGAAACACTTATCGAAAGAAGCCATTATAAAAATAATTAAGTACAAACAAATGATGTGGAAGTCACATAGACGTACTGGAAATGACGAAGACTACAGCATTTATAAAGAAGCACTAAACCAAGCAACAGTTGAAATTATAAATTCATAGAGATGCTATGAACAAAAATTAGCTTGTAATATAAAATATGACAGCAAGAGTTTGTATGCGTATGTTCGAAGCAAACAGAAAGTTCAGGATAAGGTTGGTCCTCTATAGAAGATAATGCTGGAAGTATAATATCAGAGGGATTCTTAATGGCAGAAGAACTAAATGAGTATTTTACTTGTGTGTTTACCTGAGAAGTTATTAGTTCACTGCCAGTATCACAGGCTAAGTTTAAGGGGGCAGAATCAGACTATTTAGGACAGTTAATTGTAACCCCAGAAATGGTAGCTACGAAAATTAGGGCTACGAAAGATAATAAATTAACTGGAGTGGATGGGATTCCACCCAAATTACTATTGGAAATTGTAGAACAAATTAGCATACCGCTTACAACAGTTTTCAATTTGTCATTAGAAGAGGGAGTGGTTTCTTTAGAACTGAAAGAAACAAACATTATACCGTTATGTTAAAAAGATTCGAAAAACAAGTCATAGAACTATAGACCAGTGAGTTTAACGTCGGTGAATTGCAAATTATTAGAAAGACTAATTATAGATCACATGGTGGATTTTCTTGTTAAACATATCTTGATAAACCCATCTCAACATGAGTTTCCAAAAGCGAGGTCATGCTTAACAAATATGTTATGTTTTTTTGGAAGATATAACTAAACGGGTAGACGAGGGATCACCAGTAGATATCCTCTACTTCGATTTTCAAAAAGCTTTCGACAAAGTGCCACATCAAAGATTACTGCTTAAACTAAACCACACGGCATATATATATATGGTATAATTAACTGGATAGAAAAATGGCTGCTTTACAGAAGATAACGGGTAGTTGTTGATGGGGAGGCTTCAAACTGGAAGTCAGTTTTGAGTGGGGTACCACAGGGATCAGTACTGGGACCTATATTATTCTTAGTAGATATAAACGATTTGGACGATGATATAACAAGGAAGCAAGATGTTGAAATTTGCGGATGATACAAAAGTGAAAAGATATACAGCATTTACAAGATGATATTGACAGGTTGATCAAATGGTCTGAAAAGTGGCAAATGTTATAAAATTTTGGGAAATGTTAATGCCTCCACACAGGACATGGGAACGAATATGTAGAATATATAATGGGGGGTAATCTTGTAAAATCTTGTTAAATGAATATCATTATGCCTTAATACGTCAGCGAGTGCATTTTTGTCAAGTATGTTACCGTCCCCTAAGTTACCATCGTGTGGTAACTTAGGGGCCAAATGGTAACGTAGTTGACTGTTTTTCTACAATGCTTCATATACGTCTAATGTTACATATTAGCGTATTTAATTGCATGTGTATTGCATTATGTGGATATTTTTAATAGTATATTACTAAGAATGTTCGCTTTGCGATGATATAATTTTGGTTCAGTTATGACATGTTGAAAAATATTTATCTCAGTGTAATTTGAGCAGGTTATGATACTATCTGGAAGGATGATTTATCGTACACACCCTAGTAGGGTACGTGTGTGCAGTGAATGTTGACTTATACTAGTCGCACTACACCAGGGTGTTTAACAAGTGAGTGTCGGTAATTTAATGGACATTTTGCAGCGGCTGATATGTGGGATCATAGAGCTGTGTTATTTCGGTCACGAGCTCAGCATTCCTATGCACTGCTACATGGAATCTACAACAAATGAAAAAAAGATCGAATCTCTATGAGAATATCTATGTTTATTTTTTGTTAGCAGACACCTCGTTTTGACACGATTCAGGTAGAATGATCCACATGTAAGGGTAGCGCCCCCGGGGAGAGATGGTAGTCGATCTAGACTCTAGAGTAGGGCCCCAAACCCCCAACCCACCGAGGCTCGCCAGAAACGTCCCCTGGCTGCCGAACAATGAATATTGGGTGTGCTGAGCCAAGGTTTCAACACGACTTCGCAGTCGCATCATGAAATCGAGGAAAGCCTCTAATTGCGCCCCCCCCCCCCCTAATTGAGACTCACCTAAACGGAAGCATGTCCACTCCAAACTCTATCGGAGGCATACGTAGCGCGGCACAATTCCAAATGTGAGGCAAGTGCCCCCCGGGGCCGTGCCCCCTGTATCCGCGTATGAATGTCTGAGTCACCCAATCATTAGCGTTGGAGGGTTATAATCAAGCCCCCACAATGTTTAGTGAATGTTCCTGATGTTTTCCTTCAGCGTCAAGGATATAAAATTTAACGTTACCACATGGTGCAGCTGGAGGCTACTAAAAATTTCCAGTTAACACTATTCCCCACGAAACGCGAAATTCCCCACCACTTCCTATCTTCCGATGTCATGTCCCACAGCAGAGGAACGCTGATCGAGGCTTCGGCCCCAGCTATATAGCTCAGGGGTGAATCCTGAAAGCGAGTTTGGGGGAGGGGGGGTACAAAAACCTGGTAGCCGAACCAAATTAATGGTGTAGAAAATAAATTTAGCTTCTCCGCTGGCTCGGCTGGCTAGACTGTGGTAATCGAAGACGGTGGGAAGGAGGGGGAAGAGGTGCTGTCGAAAAATGTTTGCCGCTCTCGAGGTATAACTTACTGTAACCTGAACGGGGGCATATTTCAAACGGTCTAGGGGGCATGCCCCCGGCCTCCCCACTGAATCCGTTTAAGTATAGCCCACAATATTCAACACGTTCCGATCGACGCTGTAGAGTTATATACCTATGTTGAAGAGGTCTATATTTGAGCCTGCGTGCGCGCTAAATCAATACGCTTAATGAGCTCAACAATATATCTCCGTTAAAATCGATTTATCTCCCACTCTCGCCTCGGTATATCTCCCTCTCCCTTTCGACCCTAACCTCCCTCTCTCTGTAATATGTATATATATATATATATATATATATATATATATATATATATATATATATATACATATAATGAATGATGGGTATCACAACAAACTTCCGTGTCTCTGGAACAAGAAAACAAGACTTAATAACACATTCAAAATCATTGAAACCTCCAAACAAATGTTTCATACATATATATGTATATATATAATATATATATATATATATAATAGTAGCTGAGTTGAAAAAAAATAGTCATATGTACTTAGACTTAGCGGCTCCCGTCTAGAGGCAGTCAAAGCACGCCATCCAGATATGTCGCTTGCTAACTGGAACGTTCTACCAACCCTCCTATATGGATGTGAAACATGGCAACTAAAAATAAGCCAAGAAAACAAAATTGATGCATTCGACACTAAATACCTGCGAAAGATCTTGGGTATACACTGGAGCCACCATGTGACGAACCTAGATGTCCAGATACGATCAGCACAATCTCTAGCACCATCTACTATCTGCAGAAAACGAAAGCCATGTCACAAGGCTCCCACCTACTAGACCTGCCCAACAAACGCTATGGTGGATACCAGCTGGCCAGATCGAGACAGGGGACGACCAAAAATGAACTAGCGCCAAACATTCGACCGCGACCTACAGCTGATTATATGTACCAGACACCCCAAACCCATCCAAAATGTACCCGCATTAATAAATGGTAACTGGTCACTGGTCTAGTTGTTAGGAAAACCTTTTGCCAGAAATCTCAATCACAATCGCTCACCTGTCTAACTGACCTAATTCCAGCAACCGCGGATGCTGGGTTGAAATTTCAGCACAATACTTCTTCGAAGAACTGACAAGTAGAAAGACCAGTACGAAATATATTCTCCAGAAACTACTGTATGCAGACGATCTAGCGGTGGTAGCAGACGGGGAAATGGATTTACAGGGACAACTGATAGAGTGGAAGGATATCTTCAGCAAACACGGACTGCAAGTGAATCTGGAGAAGACAGAGGTGCTGTGGGTTGGGCAACAAAGCAAAGAACTGGAAATACACCTGGAGGGGAAGAAACTAAAACAAAGAAACAGTTTTGTATATCTGGGCGTAGCGGTATTTGGAGATGGTTTACCAGAGACAGAAATTCGCAGGGTCGAAAGCATGGAGGAAAGTAGAAGGTGAGATGGGAGACAGACATATATCGCGAAAACTCAAGGGAAAGGTAGTATGCGCATGTGTGACACCAACCTACCTGTATGGCCTCGAGACTATAGCAATGACAGAGAAACAACAGGAGAGGTCACAAGTGTGCGAAAACAACTAGGTTAGGGGAATTACGGGGGTAACGAGAATAGATAAGGGAAGAGTGGAAGGGCTAAGGGAGGGTGTTGGTCTGAAAAAGTTTCAAGAAGAAGTTGGTGAGAAGTCAGTTGAACTGGGCAGGACGTGTGGAGCGAATGGGAGAAGAACGGATGGCAAAGAAAGCAGATGGACAGAGAGTGGCCGAGAAAAGAAGATGAGGGCGACTGTGACTGAGGTGGGAGGATTGTGTGAAGAGAGACCTGGAGGGATGGAAAGGGGAATGGAGGAAAAGAAAAAAAGACCGAGAAGAATGGAGAAGGGTGGTAGAGAAAGTAGTTCAAGTGCAATGAGGAGGAAGAGAAAGAAAATGTCGACGTACCCAAGTCAGCCTCACCCCTAAAGACAGGGGACGACGAGGAGAACAACAACATGCAAACCTAACGGGGATGTGGGTGCACAAACAGAGAACGAACTGGTTTATAATATAGATATATCGTATTCCTAGTTATCCAATATAACTTTTGACACTCAATTTTTAGAATACACTAACTTGACGGGTGATAATTTCGACGCTAAATGACACAGCTCCATCTGTAGGAAATATATGAAATGCGAAAGGGCGCTACTTGTAAGCGTGCGGACGTGACCAGCGATAGGTAGAGCTGGAGCATGTTAATCGCTGAGGATTTTCAAACGTCAGTAACTTAACAACTATTCAAAAGGTCTGCATACACAAGCGACATATTTGTAGATGGCATAATTATCTTTACGATGATATAAAAAAAACATTAAATTCCGCGGCTGGAACTCCACGTACAGCATTTTGAAGTATTGTGCCCCACCCACCATAGTACCATCGGACGAATTTCGATAATGTCTCAATCTTCGAACCGTATCTCAATGGGCCGGCTAGATCACCTGCAAACTTTCAGCCCGATACATGCAAAACTGATGGAAATGTGGGTGCACATACAAAAAGAGAACGAACTGTTTGATAGTATAGATATATATATATACATACATACATATATACATACACACACACACACACATGCACATATATAATATATGTGTGTGTGTGTGTGTGTGTGTGTGTGTGTGTGTGTGTGTGTGTGTGTGTGTGTGTGTGTGTGTGTGTGTGTGTGTGTGTGTGTGTGTGTGTGTGTGTGTGTGTGTGTGTGTGTGTGTGTGTGTTTGACAAATTGGACAAATCAAACCGAAAAATAGACGAAAAATCAGACAGTTAACAACATGGTGTAGTTCACAGGCCTAAAATATTGTGAACATCACTCGAACCACATTTGTGTGCCGTCCGCTGAAAAATCATACTTATTTTAACACTTTTTAGTAATGTTTATTTTTGTTGTGAAAATACATCAAATGAAATGTTTAAATGCTACTGAATGCTACCAACACTTTCTTTGGAAAACCCTTACAACCGAATGGGCTTATTTTCCACTTTACGGAAACCTTACCAAATATCAATCGCTACATATCTTGTTAATACATATCCAAAAAGCATATACTATTGCTTACCATATCTGATATATATACGTATATATATATATATATATATTTAATGTTTTTCTATATCATCGAAACCCTTATTATGCCATCTACACATATGTCACTGGATGTATGCAGACATTTAAAAATAGTTTTTAAGTTATTGACATTTGGAAATCATTAGCGCTTAACATGTCAGCCCCGTGAACGCGTGCTACTTCTGGCAAACAACACACTGCAACAATTCCGAGGAGTTCCAGCCACGGAAGTTAATGCTTTTCTATATCATTGCACAGGTACTTATTCCATGTAAACATGTGTCACTGGGTGTATGCAGACAAATGTGTTAGTTTATATGTTATTGACGTTACAAAATCCCGGACGCGTAACCCAGCTGCCTGTTGCTGGTTACGTCAGTTTCACGGGTGAGCGCGTGCGATTTCTGGCAAAAGGTTGTTTCCCAACAACTAGCCCAGTGACCAGTTATAATTTATTAATGCGGGTAGGCTGGAAACATTTGGGATGGGTTTGGAGTGTCCGGAACTGAAATGTTGGGCATTTGTGGTTTGGTCTATTTTCAATGTTCATAGTCTGTCTACATGCAGAAACTCGTGCGTGTCTACATGCCAGCCAGACGTCTTCGGTCTGCTGACTCGAACGCATTAGTTGTTCCGAGAACACGCAGCAGAGCCGGTGACAGTACATTTGCTCACGCAGCGGCAGAAGTCTGGAACGCTCTGCCGTCAAGTGTTACAAGCAAAACATCGCTGGAATCATTTAAATCCGACTTGAAGACTCACCTGTTTACTGCAGCGTATATGTAACTTGGACCCTTACCAACACGGTTTTACCATAGCTGATTGATGTTTAACGTTTATTTATTAATCTATTTATTTACTTTTCGTATACATTTTAGCCTAATTTATTAATGTTTACTTTAATTTTAGTTTATTTATTTAAAAAATAATAATATGATCTTAACTATTTTATTTTATGTTATTTGACATCACATTCCTTTTCTACTTCTACTATATTTATTGTTTTAAATACTATTATTATCACTTCACTTTATCTATGATATAACAACTATTGTTTTATTCAAATGCATTATTTTTAACATACACCTGTATATTGTTGTAAAGCGCTGTGAACAATATTGAATGTGGCGCTTAACAAAATAAAATATTATTATTATTTATTATGTCAACAATAGTTTTTTTATATTTCAGTGCAAATTATTTGAGGATGTATATGCCTTTCCCCCGGGCAATGCCACGTAACCCAGCTAGTGAATATGTAATTGTTTCAACAGTGCCAACAACATACGAAATAATTATTTTTGCCTTCGATTTGCAATATTTCATCATAAAATCTTTAAACATGTACATTGGGTCTTTCTAGTGGGTTTGATTAACACCAGTACTGCATCTTGAAGTATGTTGGAGACAACACCAACTTTTTCACGATTTCTGTGAAGTCATAATTTCAGGCCCAATGCCACGGAGGTTCAAGAGGTTCATGTGAACCCCCTTTTTGGAAATCCCTTCCCCAAAATATGAACCCTCCTAAAATCTCATCTTTAAAATATGAACCAAAAATTGTGTATTTTAATATTATGTCATGATTATCAAAACCGTGAAGGTCCCCTTTCCAAAAGCAGTTGGATGTTGTTCAAACATTGTTAGGCATATCGAGGAAGCCTGATTTGTACAGATGCTAAAGGGAGAACCGTTATATCTTAAGTGATCATTAGTGAATGAATGGGAAGTTATGCTATGGGGTATGTTCCCAATGCTATGTGTGAATAGGGCAGTCACAAGAGGAATGTGTGTCAAAGGACCATTGCATCCAATTAGCAACGCAGCATGACGTCACACGTACTATCTCTGCGTCTCCTGCTACGTAAACTCACGGGATAACAAATACACAAGAAGCCAGTTTTACACAACAGATAAATGACTCCTAATTATAGTCAGAGGTGTCTGATACAGACAAAAACTGTTGGATGAAAGGGGTAACGTTGACTTAACAATTACGATCACAAAAATAATGAATTATGTCATGTAAAATTATTCCTTGTTTCACATCAGAACTCTGTTAAAAGATAAATGGGGGTGCAGCTTTTTATTCTTAGAATGCTGATTAAGATAACTACCGACTGTTGAAGAGGCTAATCTCAACAGTCAACTTCTAAATTCTTTTTCGGCGTTCGCTCAGAATGCATGATGACCTGGCAAATGGCTTTTGGCAACAATGCACTAAAAAAATTATGTTCTGACAATTTAAACATTTCAGCAGTTTTACGCGAAGTTGAAGTAATGGGACTAAGCTTATTAGGGGGTATATTGCAATATTCACTCCGGCTCACAACTACCACTTAATTGTGACAATGACTCTGTGACGACACGTGTTTACAAATATCCAACCTTTAATCGTATTCTGCTGATTTTATGTTGTTCGATCGACAGAGCAGTGTTGTTATTTTGAGTAGGCTTTCTATTTACACACGTTTGATGGACAACACGTGGTAATGGTTTAGGAAGTAGGCCTACTGCTTCTTTCACACTATTAATCTCAGTTGATAGTCTTTGTGACAATGTGCTACGTGGTGATGTCATCAGTTCTCGTCGTCGCTAGGCGGTTGTCATTCGTCCGTTGGCTGACATCACCTGTTTGATCCAATCGACATACGCCGACACTCGGGTGAACACCCCTGGAACTTCCCCCGGGTTTGCCACAGTACTGAACGATGCTATCCCGACTTGCACCCACTTGTTATGACGGCGACACACCAGCGGTCCCCCGCTGTCGCCCTGGAAACGGAGAATGGAATGGGTTAAATGGCAGTAATCAGTCCTTAGGACTGCTCAATGTACTTGACATTTCATCTCTGGCACATCTTTTCATTCGAACACCATCTCGACTAGTCTTGGAAGCATTCAGCCACGCTGCCATTAGGCCTACTGCGCGAATCAACACGGAAAGAACGAATTTGCCAAGGCTTCCATTGAAACTTACCTGACAGAGTCCCTGTACGGTGCCGTTATGTCCGGCACACATACGAGTCGTCCACGGTAGTCCACGATTGATGAATTTACTACATTTTGCGTTTGAATAAATGGGTAGCATCACCTCCTTCGCAATCTCTAATTTTGGACCACCTGTAAAAATGTAAAGCAACAGACTTACTAGCAAATGCATAGGAATGCACGTTTAAATGCTCATTATAATGAAGTCATGACACTTGCAGTTAATATGTTCTATTGATCCACGATAAGAACAAGGCTTCGATTTGGTAGCCCAACGAAAATAAATTGAACAAACTACCAATATAGTGACCATCATACGACCGAAGTTAAGATGGAGAGATCTTGTCAGAAGTATACCAAAACGGGCAGAGGTCAGCAGCCGAGAGCGGAATAGAAAGACAGAGCATCGTGATGGTCGTCGACGACTCGTCGAAAGGATGGAACAGATTAAGAAGCGTTCCCACATTGCATAAGGATCAAAGGGGAAGAAGACGTGATTCTTGATGGCGTAAACTTCGCCAATGTCTACACTGGCCGTCCGTTCCAAAGTGCAAGTCAACGCCACCGTTCGTACCGTTCGTATCGCACCCCCAGCCTTTCATGTAGCATTCCTGGCCGGTCCTGGGGAACGAGATGTCTCCCTGGAACGGAAGCGTCACCTTGCGAATGCGAGGAATATAAGCCATGCTGGCTGGCACGGCGTACTTGAGCTTCACCATAGCAAGGTCGTTGTGCCACGTGTCTACAACGACAAGAGGATGTTTAAATCAGGAAGGGCAGCAAATCCAGTAGAACTAGAATGGAAATGTTTCGATGGGTGTAAATGCTGTTTTACATGGACGCATTCTAATGGAGATAGGGGGAGAGGGAGAGAGGGAGAAAGAGAGAAATGTATCGTGGTACTGAGTATTGTGGTAGACTAGGCTAGAATTGAAAACACGATGTTGATCGGTTCCATTTTATTGCAACAACAAACCCAACGGGGTTTTCACTTCCGTTCGCACGGGCAAGCTAAACTGCATAGCGTTCAATTACAGTATCAGCGATACACCACAGAGAGAGAGGGAGAGAGAGAGGGAGAGAGAGGGAGAGAGAGGGAGAGAGAGGGAGAGAGAGGGAGAGAGAGAGAGAGAGAGAGAGGGGGAGAGAGAGGGAGAGAGAGGTGGGAAGAGAAGGAGATATAGAAAGGGAAATGGGGCAAGGGAAAGGAAGGAGAGTACGATATGCAGACAGGCCAACGATCAGGCAGATGAAGGGAAGGAGGGATTGAGGGACGGACGGACGGACGGAAGGGCAGGGAATGAGAGTGAAGGAGAGAGAGAGAAGGAACGAGATATAGAGTGAGAGAGAGAGACAAACAATACACGAATATATATATATATGGAGAGAGAGAGAGAGAGAGAGAGAGAGAGAGAGAGAGAGAGAGAGAGAGAGAGAGAGAGAGAGAGAGAGAGAGAGAGAGAGGAGAGAGAGAGAGAGAGAGAGAGAGAGAGAGAGAGAGAGAGAGAGAGAGAGAGAGAGAGAGGAGAGAGAGAGAGAGAGAGAGAGAGAGAGAGAGAGAGAGAGAGAGAGAGAGGAGAGAGAGAGAGAGAGAGAGAGAGAGAGAGAGAGAGAGAGAGAGAGAGAGAGAGAGAGAGAGAGAGAGAGAGAGAGAGAGAGAGAGAGAGAGAGAGAGAGAGAGAGAGAGAGAAGAGAGAGAGAGAGAGAGAGAGAGAGAGAGAGAGAGAGAGAGAGAGAGAGAGAGAGAGAGAGAGAGAGAGAGAGAGAGAGAGAGAGAGAGAGAGAGAGAGAGAGAGAGAGAGAGAGAGAGAGAGAGAGAGAGAGAGAGAGAGAGAGAGAGAGAGAGAGAGAGAGTCACCCGCCTCAGCCCAGCCGAAGTTTGTTCTGAATCACCCTTTTTGCTGTATTCCGGGTGCACGATGATCTTGGCAATTGGCACCTTCCACACCTTCCAGTTGTCGATGCCCAGCAGCGAGCCTATGAAGTTGCAGAATGGACGCCACGCCTGCACACGGGACGACATTCATCACTGGAAGGGGAAACACCCCGGGCATTCTCTCAAAACAGAATCAGGGTGAACCATCCGAGAGTTGTTGGTCCGAATGCATCTTATTATCCATGTTTTAAGTAAGAGAGTTATATTTGATTTAACGTGAAGTTCATTTATATAAAACCTGCGTATTGGATTAACAAACTACATAAATACAGGTATGGATTAACACAATGCTGATGATGTTAATAATAACAATAGTAATATTTTATCGCAGACAAACAATCAATAGAATACATGACAATATAAAAATGCATCCATAAAAAAGCAGTATATTTAAAATATAATTAATGCCACGCCCACTCAGTTGTTGTCAAGACCAAGCCTTTCGGTTGTTGTCAACGTTGTGCCTCCTCAGTGGTTGACAAGACAACGTCATTCGGGTGTTGTCAAAGCCACGCCCTCTTAGTGGTTGTCATGGCAGCGCCACCAAATATCCAATCGTAAGGTGTTTGTCGCAGCAATCTACTATGGACGAGCGGAAAATCCCGAAAAAGTGCTTTATTTTAGGAGTTTAAATGCCCACCCCCCCCCCCTACACACACCCAAATATTATATAATTTTAAAGCCCTACGTCTCCCCGTCCCAACTAGGTCTGTCGTACAGCTGCCAAGTGGTGCAGTAAGCGTGAATCCAAGGTTAAACAAGGTAATCGTCAAATGAAAATTTGTCTACATTGTGCTGTTACGCAAACGTCTTAACACTACAATGGTGGTATATCTACTTTACTTAATAAAGAAATGGTCATATCATATATTTTTGCAAAGATTATTATCTCCCCGTCAAAAGGGTATACAATATGGATATGTTACCTGATATGGTAAATATGGAGGTAAGGTCAAGCAAGATCACTATGAAATGATGAGTATTCGTATTTTGTTTGAAAGAACAATTTCTTCCCGTTAAAGTGAGATATGACATGGAGCTACCAGTTGATGGAGTATGTGCGGAGCGACGATCAAACATATTCACCGCCAAGTAATAAATGTTTGAAACGGCGCCATCCCGCAAACCTTGTACACTATCAATGGCTGCATACATCTACGTTGTTTTCAGGGCAATGTCATACACCATTGTAAAGCCTACTGTCTCCCCGTAAAAACAAATACGGGATACAGCGGGGAGCGATAGGGTGGTACAGTCGGTGTGTGTGTGTGTGTGTGTGTGTGTGTGTGTGTGTGTGTGTGTGTGTGTGTGTGTGTGTGTGTGTGTGTGTGTGTGTGTGTGTGTGTGCGTGTGCGTGTGTGTGTAGTGAAGGTTAAACAAGGTCACCATCAAACGATGAATGTTTAAAACTGTGCCATTCCGTAAAAGTTCTACAATCACAATGGTTGCGTAGCTATTTATTTGCCTTCAATTGGCCATGTTACACACCGTTAGAAAGCATACTGTCCCCGTCAAAATGAGGTACGGCATGGAGTTATAAAGTGATGCTCTAACTGTGTAGCGAAGGTTGAATAAGGTCGCCATCAAAAGATGAATTGTTTTGAAATTGTGCCTCTCCGCAGATAGTAGGTCAGACAACATGTGATGTTATATTTTTAATGGTTTTTTTGTTAATCGCAGGAATTAAATCCATCATTCAAAGGATAAAAAAATAGGTGTTAGTGGATGTC
>OZ023209.1:13989210-14069818 GCA_963995525.1 Escarpia spicata | reverse complement strand
TGGCACCTTCCACACCTTCCAGTTGTCGATGCCCAGCAGCGAGCCTATGAAGTTGCAGAATGGACGCCACGCCTGCACACGGGACGACATTCATCACTGGAAGGGGAAACACCCCGGGCATTCTCTCAAAACAGAATCAGGGTGAACCATCCGAGAGTTGTTGGTCCGAATGCATCTTATTATCCATGTTTTAAGTAAGAGAGTTATATTTGATTTAACGTGAAGTTCATTTATATAAAACCTGCGTATTGGATTAACAAACTACATAAATACAGGTATGGATTAACACAATGCTGATGATGTTAATAATAACAATAGTAATATTTTATCGCAGACAAACAATCAATAGAATACATGACAATATAAAAATGCATCCATAAAAAAGCAGTATATTTAAAATATAATTAATGCCACGCCCACTCAGTTGTTGTCAAGACCAAGCCTTTCGGTTGTTGTCAACGTTGTGCCTCCTCAGTGGTTGACAAGACAACGTCATTCGGGTGTTGTCAAAGCCACGCCCTCTTAGTGGTTGTCATGGCAGCGCCACCAAATATCCAATCGTAAGGTGTTTGTCGCAGCAATCTACTATGGACGAGCGGAAAATCCCGAAAAAGTGCTTTATTTTAGGAGTTTCAATGCCCACCCCCCCCCTACACACACCCAAATATTATATAATTTTAAAGCTCTACGTCTCCCCGTCCCAACTAGGTCTGTCGTACAGCTGCCAAGTGGTGCAGTAAGCGTGAATCCAAGGTTAAACAAGGTAATCGTCAAATGAAAATTTGTCTACATTGTGCTGTTACGCAAACGTCTTAACACTACAATGGTGGTATATCTACTTTACTTAATAAAGAAATGGTCATATCATATATTTTTGCAAAGATTATTATCTCCCCGTCAAAAGGGTATACAATATGGATATGTTACCTGATATGGTAAATATGGAGGTAAGGTCAAGCAAGATCACTATGAAATGATGAGTATTCGTATTTTGTTTGAAAGAACAATTTCTTCCCGTTAAAGTGAGATATGACATGGAGCTACCAGTTGATGGAGTATGTGCGGAGCGACGATCAAACATATTCACCGCCAAGTAATAAATGTTTGAAACGGCGCCATCCCGCAAACCTTGTACACTATCAATGGCTGCATACATCTACGTTGTTTTCAGGGCAATGTCATACACCATTGTAAAGCCTACTGTCTCCCCGTAAATACAAATACGGGATACAGCGGGGAGCGATAGGGTGGTACAGTCGGTGTGTGTGTGTGTGTGTGTGTGTGTGTGTGTGTGTGTGTGTGTGTGTGTGTGTGTGTGTGTGTGTGTGTGTGTGTGTGTGTGTGTGCGTGTGCGTGTGTGTGTAGTGAAGGTTAAACAAGGTCACCATCAAACGATGAATGTTTAAAACTGTGCCATTCCGTAAAAGTTCTACAATCACAATGGTTGCGTAGCTATTTATTTGCCTTCAATTGGCCATGTTACACACCGTTAGAAAGCATACTGTCCCCGTCAAAATGAGGTACGGCATGGAGTTATAAAGTGATGCTCTAACTGTGTAGCGAAGGTTGAATAAGGTCGCCATCAAAAGATGAATTGTTTTGAAATTGTGCCTCTCCGCAGATAGTAGGTCAGACAACATGTGATGTTATATTTTTAATGGTTTTTTTGTTAATCGCAGGAATTAAATCCATCATTCAAAGGATAAAAAAATAGGTGTTAGTGGATGTCACCCTCGATCTTGAAGGTTGTTTGAGGGTCAGAAACTTAAACTTGTGTCAAACTCAAACTTGTGGACTTCATTTATATTCCTGTTAGTGCATGGAAGTTGAGCAGGTTATCTTTCGCAGGTTGTGTAAGTCTTTAATATTCTGTTCCTGGATGTTCCAAGTGTATGCAAAGTCCAGCCGTCAAGCCACTGGTCAGTTCTGCCTTTGGTGTCGAGTTCATGTCACTTCCAAGTGTGGCATAGACAGCGGGACTGGGGACAGCTCATTCTTCAGGATGATTAAACATTTCCACTATTCGTCCAGTAGTGACGACACTGAACTGTTGCTTCAACAGCTTTCTCTCAACTTTGGTAGTGTTTTGTACAGTTTATGTGGTGGAAATAGTTGCAAAGGTTTATAAGCGTTGCTTCCTCGGTGCATCATGAAACCATGTCGTTTCTTTAACCAGTCCTCGTTTCACGGTGGTGATATTATACTGCTGTTAGATGACTATTAGCCACGTCAATCAGAGCAGAATCTTTGGTTGCCAAATGTTCTGTAGGTATGTCGTTACTCTGTGGGTCAATCCTGCTTCTGTTGTAGACTCACGGATGCAGTCAGCGGCTATATTGCTGATGTATACGCTTGACAGGAATGCAATTCCGTTGACAGGAAGCAAAAACCAGTGGTTTATAGGCCACCACTGTTGAGTCCTTGACAACTTACACGTTCACATCATGTACGTGAGCTGCTACTTCCTCTGGCAGAGGCACCAGATATAAAGGATCGGTTACGTTTAATGTCTCTACTGAAAGACAATGTGGAGTGAATAACATTCTCCAAGTTTCGAACCAGCGGCAAGCGAATAGCTAACCACCGTCCACTGGATCGCCTGATCAGTGTCGTACTAGTAGACCACCGCACCCCACGTGTAAGGATGTTGTACAACGTTTGCGGGATGGCGCAATTTAGAACATTTATTACTTGACGGTGACTCTGTTTGACCGTCGCTCAACACATACCCCCATCAACTGGTAGCTCCACATCATATCTAATTTTAACGGGAAGAAATTGTTCGTTCAAACAATATATGACGCGTATACATAAATGAAGTAGTTATACAGGCATGGCAACTTTATGACTTTCGCGATATTACAAAAAATCATTTCACGGTGACCTTGTTTGATCTTAGCTCCACACTTACCGTACCAGGTAACAGCTCCACATGGTATACCATTTTGAAGAGGAAATAACAGTCTTTAAAAATATATATGACGGGACCATTTCATGATTACGTAAAGAAGATATACAACCATTGAGATGTTAAGATGTTTGCGGAAGCGCACAATTGAGAAAATGTATAATTTGATGATGACCTTGTTTGACCTTGTATTCACGCTTACGGCACCATTTGGCAGCTCTACGACCAGCTTAGTTGGGACGGGGAGATGTAGGATTTTCAACATGATGTGTATAATGTACATTCATATTCACAAGATGCCACTGATACATATATCACGGGGTGCAACTATGCACCCTCATTTTGCATGCTTCATGTACCTTTGCGTTCGTTTCGCCAAGTGTCGCTTGCCACAATTTTGGGTCGGTACTGGAACATTCAAAAACAGCATGTTGTTTATGCACGTATTGCGCGCAATCGATCCCTATGCTATGTATATATGGTAGAGTGTTTTTCTTTTAATATTTTCCTGGAGTACATAATTAGGATAGGTAGACGTCACCCACAATTTCTTCACACCAATATGAGAAAACATATTTCCATTTTTTCGACTGCTACATATATTGTTCTAAATTACATATCCGTATATGTTACATGGACAATGCCTACAACGTATGATGTTTGTTTATCATTTCATATATCCTCTAACAATTATTTTTGATCCAACGGAATTAGTGTGATATTTTCAAATCTGATCATCATCGATAAATGCACCAAGATGTTTTATCACGCATATAAACGTTATTCGTAGTGTGTTAATGCATATGTAGGCCTAGTAGTTGGAACGAATGGCGGTCGGTTCCTTGATGACAAATGATTAGTTTCAGACAGGTTCAATAAGAGGTTGTTTGAAAACAGGTATACACATTTTGGTAAGTTCTCTATTTATCATATCTTAAGACATTCTAAGAACGGGGTCGGTTGGGTAACCAAAACACATAATATTACGATCATCCCAACTATCATATATGTATTTCTAAGTAAATTAGAACTATGTATATGTGTGTGTGTGCGGGCGTGTGTGCGGTGTGTGTGCGGTGTGTGTGCGGTGTGTGTGCGGTGTGTGTGCGGTGTGTGTGCGGCGTGTGTGCGGCGTGTGTGCGGCGTGTGTGCGGCGTGTGTGCGGGCGTGTGTGCGGCGTGTGTGCGGCGTGTGTGCGGGCGTGTGTGCGGGCGTGTGTGCGGGCGTGTGTGCGGGCGTGTGTGCGGGCGTGTGTGCGGGCGTGCGGGCGTGCGTGTGTGAGCGGGCGTGTCTATGTGCGTGCGTGTGTGACTGACTGTCTGCGTGCGAGCGTTACGTTTTCTCGAAGCAGTGCGCGGCAGTCAGGATCCAACGTTTGCTGATAAGCGAAGCCCCGCAGAGCTCCTCCTCCCAGTTGACGGTCACCCCGAAGAACGACGCCTTCACAAAAGTGCCTGCTCGCAGCATCACGGCACAGTTAACACATGGGTTACGTGGTGCATTCCCGGTAAGCATTGTTGAAATTTTTAAGTTGAAAACTTGCTGTATTTTCCATGAGCAATGTAACCTAGACGATAATGGTATTAGCCAGACGCGACATAAAATACTAACTAGGCATAATATAAACTGCCCGAAAGTACACTAAACTACAGGCAATAATATAATCTAATCGAGAATGATATTAGGCAGACGCGATATAATTTTTGCAAGAGTTATAGTAGCCATACACGACATACACTACCCGGTAGTGGTATGAATCAGAAAACCTACCCGAAAGTGATAGATATTAGCCATACGTGATTACTACCTACCCGATAGTGATATCAACCAAGGCCATTTGCCTCGATGAAATTGTTGACCGCCGATAATGCGTTTACTACGCATTTGTTTATTGTCGTTCTCGTCGGCGTCATCTAAATGATAATTAATAATAAATGAAAACAAATAGTAATTAGTTATTTTTCCACTGACCGTCACTATCAAATGCAATTATAAACACTTTAGTAATTAGTAATTGTATTGTAAACACACGCACACATACGCACGCAAGCAAGCACGCACGCAAGCACACACACACACAAGCACACAAGCACACACACACACACACAGACACACACACACATTCACTAATCAGACGGGCAGCAGCTTCTAGATCGTTGAGAATTGGTGGTGCTCAAAAGTTGAAAAGCAAGTGGAATAAGTATTATTCTTGCCTTAATATTATTCATAAAGTAGCAGGAGACATATTTTGAGTAACATATGTGCTTAAAGTTAGTCAGATAAAGTATTTTAAAACATTTTAGTTTAGTGAGTGATAATAGGGTAACATAGCCTTCAATGAGTTTATAAACAAGATTTAACAAACCTGATTATGTGATAGAATATATAGGAGATAAAGTAACAAACATAAAACTACTTACATAAGACAAAATCTGAGTAAGCCAGTACCTGCTAGATACTTTGATTAGGTAGCATTGTTGTTAAAATTAAGTAAGTTTGGGCTCGGACCATTGTTGACACTGGTGCAGAAATTTCAGTTTACCGTAACGCAATTGATTGTATTTAAACTAGGTCACCACCGGTAACGTTAGCGTTTGTGACAGGGTAGATAGTCAGCTGTGTAATTTAAATCTGCTGAAACATAAATTGTGCTTTCTAAAGACTATCGTAGTTATAATATATTAATTTCTACCTTGGATAAACTGTAAAATTACACAAAACCATGGCGCCGTGCAAACGGCAAATAAAGGCTAGTCGACACCTGACATGTTCAAAATGCGATAATTGGGTATATTTTATAGTAAAGTCGGGGTGTAAGAATTCATGGACGGAGGTGCAGATGGAGAGTTTTCACTGAGTGTCGAAGTTGTAAGAGGTTGGAGTGTTCACTGACGGAAGTAGACGATCTGAAGGAGTTGATTGTGATGATGACAGGAAAGAGTGACTTGGACAAAGTCCACCCAGATGGTGAAACTAGAGAGATCAATGAGAACAGAGACAAGGAGGCTGATGGTAAGGAGAGAGAAGCCAAGGTGATTGTTGAAGGGGGGAAGACAGCATTGACAGGACAGAAGGAGACAGGAAGGAAAAGGGACAAAGAAGAAGGTGACATAAGGAAAAGGGACAAAGAAGGAAACCAACGAAGGACCTACTCTGAGGCAGTGATAGAAAGGGCGAGGAGAAAAGCCAGAGTATTCATGGGTGACTCTTTAATGAAAGACAAACAAGACACTTAGTGAAGACATAGTAGTTTGCTTACAAGGAGCCACGATAGGACATCTAACACAAAGGGTAGAGAAAGTGATGGGTCCTGAGAAGGGAGAGACCATTCTAGTACATGTAGGGACAGATAATGCAGACAGGGATGGGACAACCAGAGAAGGAGGGGACAACCAGAGAGGGAGGGGACAACCAGAGAGGGAGGGGACAACCAGAGAGGGAGGGAACAACCAGAAAGGGAGGGGACAAACAGAATAGTCCAGAAATACAGGTAGTCGGGGAATTAAAGCAGACAAGGGTAGAACAGATTGTTCTCTCAGGAATTGCCAGTAATGGGATGAAGGGGGCAAACATATATAAACTGCAAGAGGATGACAATCAATGCACTAGTTGAGCAGATATGTGAAGAAGACGGGGTGGTATTCATAGATATATGGGGATACTTTGTTGGGAGGGAGGGAAAATATGTACATGAGAGATTGCCTCCATCTAGGTGGAAAGGGGCAGCAGTTTTCTCAGAGAACCTGCTGCGATCTGTTGACAGTGGGATAGGTTACATTTATTTAAACTAGATGCGCAGGGGGGATTCACAGGGAAGCCTGAAACTTGAGGCATATATAAAGACAGCACAAATAAATCAGCAAAGAACAGCATGGAAAACTGTTCTGAAACTGAATATAAATGCGTTTGTTAAATGCAAGGAGCTTAGTAAACAAAATAAGTGAACTAAACATTATGGTAGACCCTCACATAATAGGTATAACAGAACCATGGACCAACACCGATATACCAAATGCTGAATTGGGACTGACAGGCTATGTAATGTTTAGGAAAGATAGAATAGGAAGAAAGGGAGGTAGAGTTATTTTATATGTTAAAGAATCTATCCAGGCTTATGAAATAGAATTAGAAAGAGAAGCAGATAGCGAAGAACTATTTGGTGTAACATAGTTACAGGAAACTCAACATTAACGGTTGGGTTAGCTTATCGAAGTCCAAATATAAGCACAGAAGAAAATAAAAAAGAACAAAACACTATAAAGGAAGTGAGCAAACGGGACTGTATTATTATGGGGGATTTTAATCATGGGTATATACAATGGAAGTCTCTACAGAGTACGGGGAGTGAGGACCACACGTTTTTAGTTTTAGTACAAGATAGTTTCCTTTCTCAACATGTGCTAGAACCAACCAGGAGTGATAATGTATGCACACAGAATAAATTATTTATCAATGTCAATATATGTGAACCACTGGGGAGTAGTGATCACAACCAGATATATTTTACATCAACGTAAAACAGAAAGGAATGGTGAAAAGGAGTACAGGATAAATTTCCACAAAGGAAGATGTAAGGACATGAGAAAATATTTAGGAAAGATAGACTGGAATAACACACTGAAGAATAAGACAGCAACAGAATGCTGGAATATCTTAACGAGTGAAATTGAGTGCATCGTCGATAAATTTGTTTCCTTGAGAAAACAAGAGAAACGGTCCACAAAGAAATACTTATCGAAAGGAGCTATTAGAAAAATTAAGTACAAACAAATGATGTGGAAGTCATATAGACGCACGGGAAATTATGAACACAACAACACTTACAAAGAAGCATTTAGCCAAGCTACAACTGATATTAGAAATTCAAAGAGAAGCTATGAACAAAAATTAGCTTGTAATATAAAACATGGCAGCAAGAGTTTGTATGCATATATTCAGGAACAAACAGGACGTTCAGAATAAAGTCGGTCCTCTAGAAGATAGTGCTGGAAATATAATATTAGAGGGATTATTAATGGCAGAAGACATGAATGAGTACTTTTGTTCGGTGTTAATCAGGAAAGATGTTAATTCACTGCTAGTACCAGAGGTTAAGTTCAAAGGGGCGAAATCAGACTATTTAGGCCAGTTAATTGTAACCCCGGAAATGGTAGCTAAGAAAGTAAGGGCAATGAAGGATTATAAATCACCTGGAGTGGATGGGATTCCATCCAAACTACTACTGGAAATTGTAGAACAAATTAGCATACCGCTTGCAACAGTTTCAACTTGTCATTAACCGAGGCAGTTGTTCCTTTAGAATGGAAAGAAGCAAACATTATTCCGTTATTTAAAAGGGTTCAAGAAACACGTCAGAGAATTACAAACCAGTGGGTTTAACATCAGTGATTTGCAAATTATTAGAAAGACTAATCAAAGATCACATTGTGGATTTTCTTGTTAAACATACTTAATAAACCCATCTCAACATGGGTTTTTAAAGCGAGATCATACTTAACAAATACGTTATGTTTTTGGAAGACATCACTATGTGGATAGACGAGGTAGATGTTATATACTTAGATTTTCAAAAAGCTTTCGACAAAGTGCCAAATCAAAGATTACTGCTTAACCTAAAGGCATAGGGGAAGGTATAATTAACTGGATAGAAAAGTGGCTCATTGACAGAAGATCGGGAAATTAGGAGGCTTCAAATTGGAAATAGGTTTTGAGTGGGGTACCACAGGGATCAGTACTGGGACCTATATTATTCTTAATATACATCAACGATTTGGACGATGATATAACAAGTAAGGTGTTCAAATTTGCGGATGACACAAAAGCGTTTAGAAGGATTAAACGTGATGGAGACTATAAGATGATCTAGACAGGTTGATCAAATGGTCTGAAAATTGGCAGATGTTGTTAATTTCATTCACTTTACATGTAAAATAGTAATAAATCAAAAAAGTTATTAATTAAGTATAAAAAAAAATATTAAAAACAAAAATTATCTTTAAATATTAGTATTATCGTGTCATATAAACAAAAGATAATTGGTAAAAGCTTATTGCCAAGTATAAAAGTCACAATAGCAGTTAAAATATTGATTAAAAGAGAGTGTTTAAAAGTGCTCTTAAAAGTCCTATAGACCAGTGAGTTTAACAAATTATTAGGAAGACTAATTAAAGATCATATGGTGGATTTTCTTGTTAAACATAACTTGATAAACCCATCTCAACATGGGTTTTTTAAAGCGAGGTCATGCTTAACAAATATGTTAAGTTTTTGGAAGACATCACTAAGTGTGTAGATGAGGGATCACCAGTAGATATCGTCTATTTAGATTTTCAAAAAGCTTTCGAAAAAGTACCACTTCAAAGATTACTGCTTAAACTAAAGGCCCATGGCATAGGAAATGGTATAACAAACTGGATAGAAAAATGGCTGATTGACAGAAGACAACGTATAGTAGTTGATGGGGAGGCTTCAAACTGGAAATTGGTATTGAGTGGGGTACCACAGGGATCAGTACTAGGACTCATATTATTCTTAATATATATCAATGATTTGGATAATGAAATAACAAGCAATGTGTTGAAATTTGCGGATGATACAAAAGTGTTTAGAAGGATTAAAAGTGATGGAGATAGACAACATTTACAAGATGATCTTGACAAATTGATCAAATGGTCTGAAAAGTGGCAAATGCTGATCAATTTTGGGAAATATAAATTCCTCCACGCAGGACATGGGAACGAAGAGGTAGAGTATACAATGGGGGGTACTGTACTAAGTACTACTGTAAAAGAAAAAGACTTAGGGTTAACCATTAGTGCTGATATGAAGGTTTAAGAGCAGTGCGGAATTGCAGCTTCAAAGGGAAATCAAATCCTTGTATTAATTAGGCGAAACATAACGTATAAGGAAAAAGAGCTAATAATACCGCTGTACAAAGCAATAGTGAGGCCTCATTTAGAATATTGTATACATGCGTGGAGGCCATATCGCAGGAAGGCATAGCTTTGCTGGAAAGAGTACAGAGGAGAGCGACTAAAATTATACCAACACTGAGGGATCTTAGTTATGCAATTCGCCTAAAAGAATGTGGTTTAACAACACTAGAGACCAGGAGATTGAGAGGAGATCCGATAGAAGTGTTTAAAATAATGAATGGTTATGAAAGTATTGATAGAAATATATTTTTCTCAGTTAAGAAAGATAGAAGGACTAGAGGACATGAAGTTACATTAGCAAAGGAGCAGTGTAGATTATATATAAGAAAGTTCTCATTTTCACAAAGGACTGTAAACGAATGGAAGAGATTATCTGCTGGTTGTGTGGGTGCTAGTAGCGTGAATATGTTTAACAATAAAATCGACGCATACCTCAGAAGAGCGGGATACACATAGTTAAATATTGGGTGGCAATAGTGTTAAATCTTGTTAAATAACATACAAATATTCAAAAGCTACTAAAATACAATATCGAATACAAATAATTATCGGGGGTTGCACCAATCAATTTTGGCATACATGAACCGGCTCATCTGACCCCGCAGTGTCCGACTCATTGACAGAACACGTATACCTTATCGTAAATACGCCATTATCAATTACATTGCATTTACATATAGTAGTTGTATAAGGAAGACAACAAAATACGAAATAATATGTTTGCTGTTGTTTGTTATGCATGTCTAATGTATAAATCACGACTC
This sequence comes from Escarpia spicata, assembly GCA_963995525.1. NCBI lineage: Eukaryota > Metazoa > Annelida > Polychaeta > Sabellida > Siboglinidae > Escarpia > Escarpia spicata. The sequence goes on along the minus strand of OZ023209.1, from coordinate 14,059,211 downwards.
GCAAAAAACCCGCATAAACCACGATTGTGGGTGTTTTAACTGATAAATAATTTTTTTGTAAGTATTATTTTACTCAAAAATATTTTGTGGTTAAAACCCAAACAGCTTCTACAGAATCCGAAAAATCAAACGTCTAATAATTATTAACAAAGTTCCCCTATGATACTCGTTATCAACCTTCCGCTACTTCACATTGTACGGAGCGGTAATCCTTGTCATGCCTGTCTAATGTAAATGAATTGAGGATTACCAATTCACAAACTACGCTGCATGGAATCAAGATGTTCACACAGAGTAAAGACTGCGGGCGATAAGGGGAAAGCATGTTGAACACTCGCTCACCGCTGTCGTGGACGGGCGATCCGCAGCCGAACGACCACGCGCCAGCTACAGCGACGATGACCGCTGCACAGGCGCCACAACTGGCCACCGTTTGACTTCGCATCTGCAACGATTGCATCATACTGCAACTAGGTGTGGTTTGTTGTGGTTATAAATACGTGCTATGTAATGCTGTGGGTGGTGAAATCCAGTCGTTAGGGCATCGGATAGGCAATCAGCTAGGGTTGGAATCCACATCCGGCTGTGTCAAAACCTGGACAATTTCGCTCCTCTCAATTTTCTTGTCTTTCAGAAGAGAAGCTAATATATGTGGATCCGTTCCATTTGTTGTCTATGCCAGGAGGAACTACAGGAAGGAGGAACACACACACACACACACACACACACACACACACACACACACACACACACACACACACACACACACACACACACACACACACACACACACACACACACACACACACACACACACACACACACACACACACACACACACACACACACACACACACACACACACACACACACACACACACACACACACACACACACACACACACACACACACACACACACACACACACACATATCACTCGCCTCTTTCTATGTTCACTCGCTTCTGTTAACCACTGGCCACTGATCTACCATTTCGCGAAGTATTTGATGAAGACAAAGGTAGTCATTTTGTGTTATTTGTGTTTTGCATTGAACACATTGTAAAGTAAGCCCTCTGTGTTGCCTGATTCAACGTAGATTCTCCCAATTTGTGCAGTCTAATGTTGCAGACACCAGAACCAGCACACTCAATGAATGCCGTGCTGTTGTTTGTAGAACGTAGGTGAACTACTGCATGTCGAGGGTATACTCATCAAACATCGTAGGATGTTGTTTCTGACTTCTTCCAAACAGGATATTTAGCAGATTGGGCTTGTTTTCCTGCCGTTGTTTCTCGCAGTCAAATAAGAGGAAGGCTATGTTTCTGCTTAAAAATGCTCATTTGACAATATCTGTGCTGTATCATTGCATATAGCCGATAGAAGAATGTTTAGTAAAATGCCTGTTCGGTGTTAGACTGTGTTATGAGACATTTAAGATGGTTAGTAAGTTCGATTTATTGGATCATGGATAGAGCATGAGCGGTCAGCAACGATGCTATTTCGGGTACCGTTCCAAAAAAATGAGCAAAATAATATTAACTCTGTAGAAAGGGGTACATCCAGACCAGGTAGTCTAGAGGGGGGTCACAATTAAATTCCAACTGCAACCCTCCTTGAGGCTCGCAAAAACCCACTGGCGGCCGAACCAAATGCATATTGGGTGGGATGAGCAGGAGCTTCAGTTCGACTCCGCGGGCACATTCAAAAAGCCTGGGGGCGCAAGCATAGCGCGGCAAAATTCCGAAAGCCGAGGGGACACGTGCCCCCAAAGCCCATTTTACCATAAACATACACCCGCCCTGCTGTAGTTTATCTAATCACCTAGACAACCGGTTGATCTACGGATTATAGCACTATTTGAGCAATTGCTAAATTTACTTCGCATCATGTGTGATCATTAGTCAATTTATGTATCTTTGTAAACGGAAATCATTAGTCTATGATCATAACAATTTGAACAATTTGATACACATCTTTGTTCTATTACTATTAACTATACCAATAGTTATATATACTTCGCTCCAATCTCGCTCTTCTTATAATCAACTTTAGGCGAATGGAATTAGCTTATGTAACACCAAAGAACATATAATCTATTACTATTCGCATCACCCAGGCCATTACGTTTTACCACGACCACACTATTTACTCCAAATCCTTTCTTTGGGGTTAAAAATCCAATAACATGCAGGAAATTGTATTGTGACCGTAGTTATTGTTCTCCTATTTGTATGCATGGTTACAATCCCATAACGGAGGGATCTTTTTATTATGGCCATAACAATTCAACACCCCTTTGTGATGCAGTCGTTTTCTGGAGAACGACAATATTTATTATATTTATATATTTAGTAATCCCAATTTTCTAATCTTTTTGCATGTCTTACTGTATTGGTAAAGACATCGAAAACATTATCCTATATCAAATTATAGGGATTTGATCAATTTACCACAGGATGGTCAATTTGTAGTATCATAGTATTAGGTCTAAATATTATGACATCACGGGCTAAATACAATGGGGATCATAATACTGTGCTATGGCAATCTTGTTAAATCTCATTATCTCGACCTACTCTTCCACGGCTTTTGTTATTGATATATGAAAAAACAATTATTCAAGTGTAACATTTGGCAAAAGTCCGATTACATAAATCACTTTAAAAACGGTTTTACCAGAATGAACTACACTAACTGCGCATGCGTTACCATAAGCACAACACACACACACACACACACACACACACACACACACACACACACACACACACACACACACACACACACACACACACACACACACACACACACACACACACACACTCACACACACATACACACAGACGCACGCACGCACGCACACACAAACACACACATATATATAACACCGACAAATTACCTCTTGAATACTGTCCGTACGATCGACCGTAGCAAACTTTATTGTTGACGGCGAGTAGAACAAACAATGACGTCATCGCTATAGCATTCCAAGTTTGATCTCTTATTAGTATCTGATGTTTAACCACATAGGTTGTCATCATGGGTAGAATGTATAAATGACTTCCGGTGGCTGTGAAATGTATTGTGTGCATTAAGATCTAGGGAGAATAGGTTTGTTGATGTACAGACGCTTCGTGTTTTAGTCTTGTTTCAAATACTTAGATTTGTGCCATACGCATTCGTGTCCACACACACACGCACGCACGTAAACACACACACACACACACACACACACACACACACACACACACACACACACACACACACACACACACACACACACACACACACACACACACACACACACACACACACACACACACACACACACACACACACACACACACACACACACACATATGTAATATAAAATGGTCAATGCATCAGAGGCTGACGTCTTCATGCACAGCCCCCAATATTTTGATGGGGGGCTCCATATAGGATTAACCTCCCATATTTGGGGAAAGGGTGCATTTTGTTGTTTTGGTGAGTGTCAAGGCGACTGCATTTTGAGCAATTGGTAAGCTTCAATTCAAGGGGGAGGAGTGGATTCGGAGAGCCTAGGGGTACAGTTGGATGTTTTGGAGAGTCTCAAAGGGGGTGCAATTGAAGATTTTTGAGAACCTCAAAGGGGGTCAACAGGAGGTTTTTGAGAGCCTCGAAGGAGGGGGTGCAATTTGATGTTTTTGGTAAGCCTCAAGCAGGTGCAATTGGAAGTTATTTTGGTGAGCTTCATCCCCGGAATATTCTTCACGTTCCGACGCCAATACATTTACTCTTCCTCTCAAGGACATTATGTTATACGGCTTACCCTTCATAATTTATGCTACAAGTACTTACATGTTGCATTCATAGCTATTAGTTATATCGTCATGTAAAATGTAATTATGAATAAAAAACGTACTACAAATACACCCACAAGTGCCACAATGATTATGAACCTGCGCAAAAAATTGTGTTATTACACCATCTACTGAACACATTCCCAGGAAGAATGAAGTCATCCACCTACACGCAAGTCCCTGCTTTGAGGAAGTAGATGGAGAAGCTTCGACATCACGCATGGCCTTGGAGAAACAATTATGCTGCAATATTTGCAATCTAGTAGGAGCAGGAGATAAAAAGGGTATAACTTCCACGATGAACATTCCACCAAATGCTAATATGCTTACGCCGCACCGACGCTATTCTGACGAATGACGCACCAAGCCGTTAAAAGCATTAAATGAGAAAGGCCTACTTTGCCCTTGCATGTAGCATTTTTGTTAGCATTGTAAACCAGTCCTGTCGACACAAAGCGGACACTGTTCTTCGGACGTCACTTGAAAATAAGTCTGACGAAAGGGAGCATGATCGTTAAGACGTTGCAACTGGATTGCCACAAGCAGCATCTCGCAGGACAAGACACAACCCGTGGGTCTGTCGTCCGCAGTTAGAACGGATGGAGTTGAAGAAACAAGCCGGATATATTTCCTGTCAGGAAGTAGTTTGCGGTGACTAATGATATGAAGAAGCAATTGAAGAAAAATACATTTGAAAAATCCAAAAAAATACATTTGATTTTCAATGCCTGCATGCTAAATTGTGTGAGGGAAATCCAAAAATCATATCCTGTGTTCTGATGTCATGAGTTCACAGCCGAGACAGCGGAGAAGCTGAAGTTACTGTGGCGTAATTTTAAAGTTACTCCCGTCTTCCGATGTTACAGTCGAGCTGTGAAGATATGCGGTGGCGAACATTTTTCAGTGGTGCTGAAGCTCAGTCGTTAGCCCTCCCAATAGAATTTCGTTCCCACGTCACTGTATTTAGTATAGTAATTTTTTGTCGATGACGCTGGACATGTGATGAAAATCAAGGCTGACTTCAAGTATCTGTCATAGCAAAAATAAATCATTTTACATTGAACTATTTGTGGAAAATATGCGTCTTTATATGTACAATAAGAAAATGTCACTTAATTGTTTAGAATCAAACATTTATTTTTGGACCTGCAAAATCCCATTTGTACACTTTTTAGCACGTTGGCCCACCTATACATACATTGCAAAGAACCATGTCCATCTGGCGCCATTGCTTAAAAAGGCAACAACTGCACCTATTTCTGTTACCCTGACTATAGCGCATCAATACTTTATAATTAACGTAATAATATATAACAAGCAACGTAATTCGTGCAAGTAATAATTATATTGATAACATTATACACGTACAACAAGCTAAATCTGATCAATGCCGCGTAACTCGTAACAAAACCATGTTATTAAATGTTAACATAACATAATTAAATATTGTAACTTTGCAAAAACATATATAGATACAGTAATGGTTTTAAATCTTCTTTACACATTCAAACTCGAGACGAGTCTTCATAAATATGTTGCATAGCCTTTATTTGGCATTTCTCATATATGTCGATTGTAGTAGTGAGTAAGCCACATTAGAGTAATATTTAAAATACACATAATGCAGAAAACTGCAGTATAATGTTAAAATACTCGTTGACAGGATAACTGGATTCATTGGCTTTGCTCGGACTTTGGTGTTTCTAGATTTAAAGTGCTACGACAACATACCTTGAACCAATTGATGTCTTGCCACTGGCGAACAATTAGAAAGTGGGGAGGAAACATGTAAATGATACTGTTTCTGCTTCCATTATATCCAAGAATGGCGAGGCCGAGGGCACTATTGCAACTTAGGACAAAGCCATCATTGCAACTTAGGATGATGGCATCATTGCAACTTAGGGTGATGGCACCATTGTAATGTATGATGACTACACTATTGCAACCTAGGACGGTACCATTACAACTTAGGATGACGGCACCACTGCAACCTTGGATGATGGCACCATTGCAACCTTGGATGATGGCACCATTGCAACTTAGGATGATGGCACCATTGTAACTTTGGATGACAGCATCATTGTAACTTTGGATGGCGGCATCATTGCAACTTAGGATAATTGCACCAGTACAAGATAGGATGATGGAATCATTGCAACTTAGGATGACGGAACCATTGAAACTTAGGATGATGGCACCATTGTAACTTAGTATAATGGCACCATTGCAACTTAGGATGACGGCACCATTGTAACTCAGGATGAGGGCACAATAACAACTTAGGATGAGGGCACCATTGCAACTTAGGATGAGGGCACAATTACAACTTAGGATGAGGGCACAATTACAACTTAGGATGAGGGCACCATTGCAACTTAGGATGAGGGCACAATTGCAACTTAGGATGAGGGCACAATTGCAACTTAGGATGAGGGCACCATTGCAACTTAGGATGAGGGCACCATTGCAACTTAGGATGAGGGCACAATTACAACTTAGGATGAGGGCACCATTGCAACTTAGGATGAGGGCACAATTACAACTTAGGATGAGGGCACAATTACAACTTAGGATGAGGGCACCATTGCAACTTAGGATGAGGGCACAATTGCAACTTAGGATGAGGGCACAATTACAACTTAGGATGAGGGCACCATTGCAACTTAGGATGAGGGCACAATTGCAACTTAGGATGAGGGCACAATTACAACTTAGGATGAGGGCACCATTGCAACTTAGGATGAAGGCACAATTACAACTTAGGATGAGGGCACCATTGTAACTTAGGATGAGGGCACAATTACAACTTAGGATGAGGGCACAATTGCAACTTAGGATGAGGGCACAATTACAACTTACGATGAGGGCACAATTACAACTTACGATGAGGGCACCATTGTAACTTTGGATGACAACATCATTGCAACTTAGTGCGGCACTATTACAATGTCAATAACAAACAACCCAGGAAGATATAATAACGCTAAATTAGAAACAATGTCAATGCATCAGAAGTAGGTGTATGTCACAATATATGAATTCTAAGATCCTGTACATTAACAATAACACACTTGCCAAGCTGCCAATCTGATCACGAACCAAGATGGTTAATCAATGAGACAATTTAATTTAAACTTGCCCAGAATGAATATAATATTGTACAGATAACTGTGCTAATAACTGTCAAATGGAATGGGAAATATCTGGCAAAAATACTAAATGCTCTGGACTGCACTTAATAGAATCACTTTTGACCAAAATAACTTAATTCCCTTAAGTAGGCGATTTATTTAAGGATATATTTTAATACAGCAATATATTTGATTCTACTAAATGACTGAATCAGTCATTTGTGATTCTGTTAAGTGAAGCCACAGTAACATAACATTATTTAGTATTTGCACCAGGTCCGATAATTTTAAAATGGCTATATGTATTACAATTCAAAAGCCTTGTACATACAGGTATGTGCCTTCAGGTTACATAAGTAACAAGAGCCTTACATCAATGTTTCAGCTTTCTGGTTCAACACAAACATTCACTTGCAATTCAACTCCAAATTCTTGTTCCCAAGGCTGGCTAATCGACGAAACCATTGACAGAAGAGATGATTTTGTTTCCATGGTAACACACCAAACAGTTTCTTCCTGTGAACACTCGTCAACAAAACGAAGAGACGCTTTTGTTGGGGCTGTTTTGTACAAGTCCTGAAACATCGTAAAGAAAACAGCAATGAAGACATACTGTAAGTAAAAAACAAGATTAATGGATATAGTTCAGTTGTTATACTCTCATGAATTCCACGTTTAACTGAACAAAAGACTGCCTAATGCAGGGCATACACTGCTAAACTTTACTTGCACGTCTTCTGTTTGATCAACAAGCAGCTACGACGTCTCATCTAACACCACTGTACATTACACAACTTTTGTTGCTGCGATTCAATTTTCTAATGAAGAATCGGTTCAACAAGTGTTGTACCGGTCAAATCGACATGCGACTCGAGTTTTGTTGAGTTGCAGGGCATCGTACATGGCATGACTGATGAGCTTTTAGTCGATCTGACAGACGACTTGCAACGAAAATTTAGCAGTGTACGCCCAGCGTCATATCATGCCTACATATTCTTTTAAAGTGACAAAGTCCGTTCGTCTACGCAGAATTAGTAGAAGTAGTAATTTGTAACTGGAAGAAGAAAGTGAGCATCGTTGAACATCAAAGGGTATAGCAGTTAACTCAGCCCCATTCAGCCGTATTGCCAATAAAGCTTGTTTTTAAACAGGGATGTTTTGTTTACTATGTGATCGTGCACACGTGGTCGTGCCTTTTAATTAAACCATTGTTACGTGCTTACTAAGCACAATTTGGCGGGCAGTATACCTTCAACATAGTTAATACAGTTTTAAGAACATTATATTAATTAATATATGAAAAACTTGAAACAGACTACGTCCTACAAATAATTAGTATATTTACTTTTAACAATAATCAATAATATCTTTCTGGTAAAAACAGTTTAAATGTGTAATAATAATGTTGCAAATGCAGCTTCTAATGTGCTGACGCGGTGCAATTCCAACCACATATTTAAGAAAAAAACGTTGAAGATATTGACATGACTGTTTCACACATCTTTGATGTGTCTGAGGTCTTTGTGGTGACTATTTTGTGATAGCACACGAATGTTTCTTTCGTCATCTACTCTCAAGTGAAAAACTGCCCAAAAAGTCGAAACTTACAATGCTTGTTAAATCCAGCAACTTCTGTCGTCCTTTGAAAGCAAACTGTGCTTTCTGCGGTGCTGCCCTCTTGCTACTCGCCTCGCCTGCTGCCGCAAGATGACTGCCAGCGCCATCTGTTGCCAGATATACGTGGCTTGGTGTGACAACGAGGTCGACAGGAACCAAGCGAGACTCGCCTGAAACGGTGCAAGATAAACATCCTGAAATATTCTGACAATCAGTTTTCTGAATGATGTTCTTTGAAACTGGTCTTAAAGCGACCTCGTTTGTTCCGTTACCTGGAATCACCCTCTGGAGTCACTACAATAATGCAACATTGACGGTGGTCAGTACATATTGGTATTGAGAATGACTGATTTTAAATTCATGTCATGAACCCCTGTATTGAAAAATAATGACCATTACACTATAGCTACCGCTCAAGATTTGTCAGGTGCAGTAACAATGCCAGCATGAGGCATGACACTTATAGCAGATGTGGCAATTGTAAGTCACAAATCAGCAATTTAACACCACCTATATGTAACACTGGAACAGTGAAACCGAGGCACGGTGAAGGGAGCACTCTGTGGTGAAGACATTGCCGAACAAAAAGTTATTTTTGCAAACACAGCTATGAATAATCAGGTTGCTAAAAAGTATATGTGAATACTAACACAACTTGGAATATTTGTTACAAACATAAACCAGATAATGGGTATTTTTTGCAAGTAATGGTGATAAAATGATAAAGACATTACTATTTATGTAATGTTTATAAGAAAACAGTATTCAAGGAACAGTATCAAGGCCTCGATATATGGGGAAACAAGAGGAGACCAACAACAATCTGGCATATGATGTTACCTGCGAGTGTCGTTTCCTGGTGACACATGACATACATGATCAGTGTTGTGTCGACGTCATCAGTGTCTACGTCACCATCTTGATACAGTAGAACATTCTGTGTCAAGTCGGCCAACTCCACTGCATTCTCTGTCAACACTTCTGGAGGTTTTCGAGTGCCGTGAAACACCCACTCTTGCAGTACGGCTGGTTAAATGACAATATAAATAAATTACACATTACTACACATATTTAAATAACGGCAGCATTATCTTAGCATCATTTTTCATTTATTTTAATCTGTTATAAAGCAAACTAAAATTGTTTTAACACATATATATATATATTTTATTATTATTATTTGGTTTAACTTGTTTTAATTTATTGATGTTGATATTTATTCTATTTTATTAATTAACATGTTTCAGCTGATTTATCTTATGTAACTTTTAATATTAATATAATACAAAACATGGCTAAATAAATAGCAGGCAAAACATTAAATAGGACAGGATTAGTAAGTGGCGCCACCTGTGAGCTGCATGGTGAAGTTCTGAGAGCGAGCATCGTCCCGGAGTACTGCGATAAGACAGACGTTTCCAAAGTCGAGTCGGATGAGCTGACAGCCCAGTCCGAGCCCAACGCTACAGAGAGTGGTCAAAGGCTGTTGCTGGACCACCTTAAGCCACTTCTCAGGGTGTTCAGTGCTGTAACCATGGCAACACGAGGTGGTCAGTTACTTCTACCAACCCACTGTGACACCAGCCTAAAAGTTGTGACCCTGACTCAAATATCCAACCATATAATTTCAGAATAATTCTTTAAAAAATAAAACCTCTTTAACTCTAATGATCAAAGTAATACCATTTTTTTTAAAGATTTATATAAAAAGTCTGCACTCTTTTACATCAGAATATGCACAATACTTAAATTATTTACATAATATTCCACGGACTTGATTCAAGATAGTCTAGATAAATTGTGGTAACCAGAAGTCTACATTTGTTTATATATGCTAAAAATATCAAGTTAATTAGTTAATTAACCCCCTGGACTGAAACCACAGTCTGTAACTGGTAAACATATAAATTGAAATAGTCAAAAGGGATAGATATACACACATTTCACACACACAAAATACATACACAGAAATGTTAGAAACAGTTTAAACCAAATAAATGATACCATTTTGTTGATAGTTTCCAACAATGCCTATATGTACCTTTGTTTGCCAGTGTTTATGTGGGGGGGTCACATGTTCGGTGACCTGTGGCGAAATACCCCCACATTTGGGATTATTATAATTTTAGATTTAGTGTTTTTGGCAGCAGATAGCGTGGTATTCAGAAAGGCACTTTTTAGTTAATCATGTTGGCTTAGTTAATCATGTTGGCTTTAAAATTAACTACACATAACAAGCTCTGCTGTGATTACATGTCATTCCTTTCAATTGTTCTAGGAATACCGCTGCTGCTTTATATGTTGAAATGTGGGCTCTAACAGCCTGATGCTCAGGAGACTAGTATGGGCTCAGTCACAGGCCTGGCATTGGGTTGTAGAGTCCACATTTCTTTTATTTAAATATTACAGTGTGCCAAAAAGGCTTATACACTGGTTACCCATAATAAACAAACGTCATCCATTTGGCCTTTTTCATATCTATATTTGTCTCCGTGTTGTTGCTTGCATAAATGTACCTTTGTTTGCCAGCAATTCGAAGCACGTATATTCGGGTGGAAGACACAACAAGTAGCGCTGGAAACTCGGTTTTCTTTGGCAGCACAATTCCACACTGAAACCAATTTAGCAGATACACTATAGATAAAACACTTTTTAATTACTTACTATGGCTGTATATATATATCTACTATACAGGTTTACTATACAACATTTAAAATACATGTAAGTCTGATGTTTATTGTTATACTTTTGTCTTACACTTTTTGTTTTTATTACAAATATATCTTTTACCATATTAAAACATTCTACATTGAATGATTGTACAAAGTAAAGTATCATATACCACTATGTGAATTGGACAATGTAAAACATCAAATACCACTATGTGAATTGTACAATGAAAAACATCAAATACCACTATGTGAATTGTACAATGTAAAACATCATACACCACTATGTGAATTGTACAATGTAAAACATCATACACCACTATGTGAATTGAACAATGTAAAACATCATATACCACTATGTGAATTGTACAATGTAAAACATCATACACCACTATGTGAATTGTACAATGTAAAACATCATACACCACTATGTGAATTGTACAATGTAAAACACCATACACCACTATGTGAACTGTACAATGTAAAACATCATATACCACTATGTGAATTGTACAATGTAAAACATCATACACCACTATGTGAATTGTACAATGTAAAACATCATATACCACTATGTGAATTGTACAATGTAAAACATCATATACCACTATGTAAATTGTACAATGTAAAACATCATACACCACTATGTGAATTGTACAATGTAAAACATCATATACCACTATGTAAATTGTACAATGTAAAACATCATACACCACTATGTGAATTGTACAATGTAAAACATCATACACCACTATGTGAATTGTACAATGTAAAACACCATACACCACTATGTGAATTGTACAATGTAAAACATCATATACCACTATGTGAATTGTACAATGTAAAACATCATACACCACTATGTGAATTGTACAATGTAAAACATCATATACCACTATGTGAATTGTACAATGTAAAACATCATATACCACTATGTAAATTGTACAATGTAAAACATCATACACCACTATGTGAATTGTACAATGTAAAACATCATATACCACTATGTGAATTGTACAATGTAAAACATCATACACCACTGCACACGACACTGGATATTGGTACCTATAATTCTCCCATTCTGTTCATTTCGGTTTTATTTTTCCTGAAATAAAACTACTGAGCTACAAAGCAAATGGAAGAGATTCCTGTGAGGATTAACTTCTTGATTTATAAGTGTACATATATCCTTAGATGAAGTCTTTAACACGTAATGATCACAATATAAAAATTAACTTTTGGCTATCACAAATCTAGTAAATTATTAACTTACATCTTTGTAGTGGCTGGCTAAATTCATAACCCTGCATTGTACATTAACATACTGGGGAGAGGATGAGTTTGTTTAAAAAATAAATAAATATGTCCCATGCTGCGGAAACTACAGTATAAAATCAATCAACATGTGTCTAACACAAGACTGGTACTTTCTGCGTGTAATTGTTAGTTGTTAAACTTCTTCTACAACTGTAGCTAACACTTCCCTTTCAAAACTATAGTATTTCTACTCACAGTTCAAATAATTGTTCTGCATTTTCACCATTTCAGCATCTTGCTACCATCAAACACGACAGCTCACATCAAATTCAACAAACTCATCCTCACCCTCAAAAGCAGTTGGAATTCTTCATTGGCCGCGAACAGTTTCATCACCAGATGGAGCTTCAGTCGGTGATCAACCTGTGTGTAGTCGTCATAGCGATACTGGAAGACATCGCTATTCGCCACTGGTGAGTTGCGGGTCGTGATGGTGGCGCCACCGTTTCGCTGCGGGCCAGAGTGTTTTTGTTTCTGCCTTGCGAGACCCCCCACATCTCCGTCGCTTGAGGTTGTGTCACAAGTGCTTCCGTCTGATTCATAGAGGCTCTTCTCGTACATACTCGACACCATGCTAGTGATGGCACGTTCCGTCAACGAACCGCTTGGGCTCGGGTCATGTGACCTACTGTACGGAGATGAACTTCCTATGTTCACCTTGCTGTGTAACATTCGACTGAGTTGACCGTCGATGTCAATAGTGGATGATGTCCGAGGCGATCTGGTCAAGGTGTCGCAGTCTGTGTCAATGTGAGTGGACGGGCAGGGAAGGACAGATATGTCACTGTCAGTCTCCGAGTTCACGACAATGTCACTAGCACCACCTAGTGTCACAGTGCTCGGGTTGTTTGCGAGGATCAGAATGTCGCTGTCATCGGTTGCGCAGGAAATCTCCGACGAGTGGTGGTTTCCGAGTATGACTAAATCGGATTCAGCTGTGTTGACTCGCATGTAGCGACGACGACCTTCGAACTCGCCCGAGTCAATGCTATTTCTCGAGTGGCAATATTTGAGTGATCTGCACTCTGAGGTTATGGTTTCGATACTGTCGTTGTTGCTATGGCAACGAGCAGCAGCATCGCCATTGGTTGTCATGGCAGTGTTAGTCCGTTGCGACACCTTTGATGTTTCATCAGCATCTGTCTGCATTTTTGCACCGTTTTTCACTCTGTCGGTGTTATTGTTCAACTTAACCCTGAAGGAGTCTGGGAAACTGCGGGCGAGTGCCCCGCCCCAAAGGGAAGGGGAATTTGGTAATGACAGTGAGGAGGAGGAAAGACCTGTTTGGCAGGAGTGATATGACGTAGACACATCCGTCGCCATGTTCACTGAGCACTCGGAGTCGCTGAAACGTAAGGGTTTATTTATTTAGTTTCATAAAAATTTGTGTAAACATAATATCACAGAAGCATTATCATTTAGTGATTGAAAACTTAAGTCAAATGACCAAAAAAAATGTGGATGAAATATACAGTGCGAAAAAACAAATTTCTTGAGAGGAAACTATGTCAACTAATAATAAGATGTTTCTATTTTAGCTTAATTAACAGAGCCATTTCTAATCAATTGTTTAGCATATTTAATTTCAGATCGATTTCTCGGAAAAATGAATCTACTATGATGAATCTTGAATATACCACTGCTATGGCATGCAAGCTTATTTTCCAAATGTGTGATTTAGTTTTGATGAAATTTTCAATTGGACTATCTTCAATTGGCTAAAATATTGTGAATAATATTACACTGTTTCACCCATACGTACTATGACAGAATTCCACTTAACTAGTTTCCCTATCTAATAATCAAAGTAAATTTTTTAGATTATTTTAAGAACAGTATGTTCTCTTGTTAATTGCAATTTTATGTTTTGAAGACTACCTTTACTGCAACTTATTAATTGACTGTGTTAGGTATTGCCCGAGTACGACGTAAACGGCCGAATAATAACATTGTCGCTTCCCCTCTCATATTGCTGCATGATACATAGTCAGACTCTGTACTGGCCGAGTTCATCAAGAAGGTAACGTTATGATGTGGGTATCATTTCAAATTTCAATCATCGCGTGTCGGCACAAACATGCCATTGTTTGAGCGCTCTGGAAATAATCGCAGGAATTTAAAATAACGTCATTGCCAGTTCAAATTGTCAAAGGTTGGTCAGAGAGTGAATTTATTGTCCATAGATACTAGTGATGGTGGGCGCAGAATTGTTAATTATTAAAAATGTTATGAATTGACCATTTTCGTACTGCCTGAGGGTAGCTGTATTGGCCCGAGGCCGATGGGCAATACACCTACCCGAAGCATAGACTAATGCAGAGACCCGTCACTCTGTCATTTGGATGTGCTGAGTCAGGCGGGAGTGGGTAAGAAGTTTGATTGACGGGTACAAACCCGTCAACTGTGTAATGACCCCCCCACCGCTATACGACGGGCTGTGTGATGGGTGCCGCACGCATGGAGCCTTTCTCTGGCGCTGGAACAGCCTTCACAGGACAGTTCCTGGAAATACTCTAAGCACCCGTGGCATCACTCTGTGTGTATTGTTTGTCACAATATACAAATGGATACAGGTTTAATGCAACAGCACAGATACATTATTAATTACTGCCGTCAGTCAAAAACTGGCACTACAAAGATTAGTGTCAGCACTGCTGTGTGAAAGTTTCCGACGTTTGAATTACCAATAAACAAATCGCCATCCATATTTTACATCTTGTTAACGTGGCATTAACTTCGCCCGCTAAAACTGTTTTTATAACATGTGATTCGGCCAAATTACGATGGCATCGTTTTAGTTGAGTTTACGGACGATTTCCTTATTTAGCATTCGCATGCTGGCCCGTTATTCTTCGTTTGCAAATGCGAGTAATTGGGAGCGTTCATGGTTTTGCCGCCCAATATACTGAACGCACGTGTTTCGTTATTTCCCTAGAGGGGTCCAGTTAATTGAAAGCATGTGACACTATCAAATATAGCATTTTTGTCTTCGCCATGCCGCCACCGTGGAAGAAATGTCGAAATGACATAACGCATTTTTTCTAATCAAAAGCAACGAAAATGACTGCCACTGACGGTATCGTTCACCGGGAAGACGATGGCGTGGACCAAGTGGAGACTGTGCCAGTGGCTGTGCCTGTGTCGTTGGTGATACTTCTGCCTGTGTCGCCATGCTTGGCGTCGTCACCTCTGCCTGTGTCGTCGTGTTTGGCGTCATCATCTCTGACGTGCCGTCGCATTCGGCGTTGTTAGCATGTTGCCAATCCACAATTGAATTTTTCCACTCGAAGCCGTGTGGCTGTTTCTTATGTCGCTGATTTTGCTTGTCAAGTTGCAGGTTCTTGTTAATGACAAATTTATTTGTCAAGTTAAATAAATGTTATTCTACTGGTGAAGTCGTGTTGTCATTAATATGATCACTATATATATATTTATATAGATATATATATATATGATCAACCCATCACATGGACGGGTAAGAAATTGAGGTTTTTTTGCTCTCTTTCGACTGCACTATAAACTATTTGGACAAGTAAACGTTTTCCGGGCACTTGATGCCTGGCACTGTCACGACAGACAAAAATATCACTCTGCCTTAGTCACTGACCCGAAGGCAATACGAATATGACCAATCAACAACATATAGTATAAATCGAACATGCAACTCACTTGATAAATAATGATTTCCGAGGGGACGGATTCGCTGCAGTTGACTCACGGAGAGAGTGACTGATGGGAGACGTAAACTTGCCAATGGGGGTGCTTGCTGTCCGCTTCCACCCTTGCGCCCCCTGGTGGTCATCTAGCTGAACTATGAGGGCACTGCCACAAGAGGGACACAGAAGAACCTCGTGCAGTTCGCCTGGGGTACAAAACGTTGCATGAATAAACAGTAACTTTCTCAATAGCAATATTAAAAAAATATTTTGTTCTTGTGCTTCATCAAAACTTATTGTTAAAATGTTCTTAATTGTGACCCAATGCCACCATTCCAAAACAAGACACGTGTCGCTGACACTCATTACGAGCCAACTTTAAAAAAAAAGAGATTACATTGTTTTATCCCAATGTGTTTGTTTTGATGTTTTGCGACACCTATTAAATTTGGTTTAAATTGCTGGCAAGGTTTTAAACTAGAGCCGATAGTGTGAAAACCAGAGTCAACAGCAAAAATTACATCCGAAAACCACAGCTAGGAGAGTGAAAATCATACTAAAGAAAGTGAAAACCACAGCTAAGAGAGTGAAAACTGTTATAATTGCGAAAACAATGTTTGAGTGTTAAAACTACAGCAGATTACATGAAAATTTGTTGTTGAAACTATCTTTCTCCAAACCATACATTTAGTATTTTCGACATTCAAATTGCTGTATCTCTGGAAATTATGTGAATATAGGTAATAATGAGGTATAACCATTTTTCCCACTAAATGTACTCTATTCAAATAAAAAGCAAACTGTCTTGCGTCTCATTTTGGCATCGTGGATCACAAAGTAAGAAAATCTAAATAGTAGAATAGTTTGTGGTGTTTCTCTAGAACTATTACGCCCAACATAATAGTAGTTCAAATCAGTTGAAAGGTAACCCAATTCTAAATCACATAAAGTATTCAGTGTCATATGCCAATGGGCGATATTTCTCGAATGTGCTGCCCCCTTCAGCATACCTCTGGAACTACTCTGACTACACGTACCAACTGTAGACGTTGTATTTCTAGTTGACAATGCTGCAGTAGTCTGAAACTTGTGCTTGGCTCGGGAATCGTTGAAAGTGACACCACATTTCATGCACTGACGGAACAGAAAGCGAGATCAAAATATGCATTCCATCCTTACATATTAATTTGTTTAACTTAACTAAATATATATGAATGAATGGTGTATAGCATGAAAACTTGCCCAAACATGTGCCAGATATTTATTAATACAGCCAAGAGAATTGGAACAATGTGGCATAATTACAAATATGGATGCTTTTAATGGGAATAATAGCATATAGAGGATTAAAATGCTAGTCCGTCAGGTTGAAATTCTTATGTTTTAGCAAAAAAAGCATTCTAAGGCTCTCAGAAACAAACAAAATATTCGGAATTGGAACCAAGTTTCTTGTGAGATATTGTCTACTAATGAAATACTAAGTTGTTAAACTATGTAAGATTAAGTGGTAACTGATAGCATAAATTATTAAAGTAAAAGAGTATTATGCTAAAGTAACATGAAATATGTATGAAAGTTGACTGTTAACAAACCTCATATTTGTCTTTCATCTGACTCAAGGCATCCCCGTCTTCCAACATTGGCTCCAGTAATTCACAGAATTTCTACAAGAAAGGAAACAACATTGGCTGATGATATATAAATTTAAAATGATATCTACTGACCTACAGGTGAGATAGAAAAAGACGGAAAATGAACACAGAATTTGTAAATTGAGAAATGGAAGATAAAATGAAGTTGGAGGGACAGTATCAAGTTATATTGAAGAGTTTTAAAATCAAAATGCACTGGTTTATGATTTTTTATTTCAAATGTTATCTGTTGACTTGTAATGCCTTATAACGCAAAAGTTATCTATTGATTCATAATACCTAAAAATATAGACATGTTATTTATTGACTTTAGTTTTACCCACAAAATATTATCCATTGACATATAAGATTTATCTTCAAAATGCTCTCTACTGACATGATAAGTTCTTAAATGCAAAATATTATCCATTGACACATTAAAAATTCAAAGTGTAATGTATTGATTAATAATATTTTCTATTAAAAGTGTAAAGTATTGACTTACAATATTATAAATTTGAAGTGTTATCTACTGACTTATCACACTGTCACGTTCTCAGTAGATGTTTATTGTAGAATTGTGTTATACCATTTAAACTATATGTATTTACTTACCATCCAGATGATGTTTTTAAAAACTTTTAAAATCAACAGTTCAGTGTCTACAAAACTAGTAGAGCTGTCACTCAAATCCATGAATAGTAAGTTCAGGTAATTCTGCGAAGGGTTGTGACCTGACAGGGCGTGACGACGTATCATGTGGTTTACCATCTCATTAGTAATTGAAGGTGAGGCCACGCCTTCAAAAGCGGCAGGCTACCATGTAAATAAACTGTTTCTTCCATAAACACGTTTCACCAACCAGAAATGGTCAGTACATTGTAATAGGTACAGTTTATACTGCATAACATAATTTCATGATAAAACAATCAATTTGCCTCCCTCTAACCAAATAATAACAAAAATAATAAATGACTTCTTCAGCAACAATATCCTTGAAAAAACTAGCTCAGTGGTGCACTATAGATATGCAGGTTGTTTGGATAAAAGGGCTGGATAGGCAACTGCTTAAAAATAATGCGATATCACACGGGGAGCACTGATTTTAGAGGAGGCACTGAGCAAGACAAATTAGGAGATCATATAACTACCTTTGCCAAAAAATGTTGGACATGTTGGAGTTTTGTTACCATTGCTTGCAATACTATAAAGGAGGGAACTGCAATACCGGTAGTCAAGTTTGCCACTAACAAGAACGGTTACAACAGTTTTAACGACAGAAAGAAACATACCGGAGAATATGGTGAAGGTTCCTGATAAAAACAGCAGCGACACATTTGTGATATGTACTGCTTAAAATTGAAGTTGTTATCGAAAGTCACTCCTAGATTTCGCGTGTGATACTTTGACTCAGGATACTTGTCTCATTTAACCGACTCTCGCCTGGCTGAGTGACTTCGCCAGGAAGAGTCTGGTTTCAAAGACGTATTCTGACTGCTCACTGCCTCCAGATGGCACCACTGTTTTGGATTAATTTGCAGGTCTATATGTGTAATAATTATTAATGTTTATATCTTATGTATATCTTCTATAACAAAATAAAGTTACAAAATAGCTATATACAAAATAAAAAATAGAAAATGAAGAAACGTTCACTGTGTGACGCGCTACAATAAAAAAGTTTCATTTTGGTTTATTTTATTGTATGACTTGTGTTAATATAAATTAAATATTGAATCATTTCAAAAACATAGTATTACTTGATAACAGTTTATTCGCATAAAATTGTTTGTATTATAGTTGGCCTCCGAGCCAATCATGATCTCAACCCAGATTTGGGGTAAAGCCACCTAGTGGATAACAATGCAAAACCATTAATACTCCTAGAGCGGTGAGTGCTGCCACCTCACGGTGCCTGGATAATCGAGGCTATCAGGATACATGTTGGGAAAAATGAAGTTTACCCTATCGACAGACCCATGAAGCCAGTACCCACCTCCCTGTCGGTGGGGTCCTCCAACAGGTACCTGCGTTCCTGTCTGTCCTTCCGCACATAATCAAACATGAGTCGTATCACCTCGCCATCTCCCTCATTGCCTCCCTGCGCCAGATGCTGCAGGCTGCGTAGACACTGCAGGTCAAGCACTTCAGTCACCTCCCCGTCCAGGTCCTTCTCCAGGACGTAGCGGTCAGTGACGGTCAGCAGGAACTGGTTGGTGGGATCGTCACCGAATGCAGCAATGAACGGCTCACTTTCAACCCCTGGGGAGAGTAGGGGAAAAGCAGCGTGAAAAGTGTAATTAATATCTGTGTTATCATCTGCTTCTTATTGCTTTATATACAAAAAAATTCGGAAAATGAAATGCATTAGTGTATTGGGTGCGTGTGTGCGTGCGTGCATATGTGCACACGTGTGCATGTAAGTGTGCATGCAAGTACAGTAGAACTTTGGTAATCTGAACACTTTGGTTGTATGTGTCTGAATTAACAAGTTTGTTTATAAACAGTTAATGCACATAAATAATGGGATACATCGGCATTGTGATATTTCTTTCCTACAAAATGATGTCTGGGTGTTGTGGTTACTGGACTCCAGACTAACAATATTCCACTGTTTCTTCAATGTACTAAGTATTGTATCAAAACAACGCACTAGTCCAGCACACTATGCACTCACGGCAATTTCATGGGATGCCTGACATAGAAAACAGGAAGCTTATTGATGTTACCTTGTAGTTCTGCACTCAGCCAACAATGTCTATAATGAGGCGGCTAAATGATTACAAATTCTGAGATGTGGATATCTGCTATGAAGAAAGGTGAATGCCGTTGTCTGTCAATTATTGGTGTACATATACTGAGCAATGTGGAGTGAATGAAACTGCCCAGGCTTTGTAGACGGCAACAGGAATTGACCCTAGATTTTCTTGATTGAGTCAGATGTAAGCCAACTCACACACAAATATCCACCACTATGAAAACCTTTTCTCTGAGAGCGAAAAACATTAGCAAAGGACAGTGATTAATGGAGAAGACTCAAGGGGGAGGATCATCATTTTGTGATGGCCTCCAAGAAAGCACAATGTAACACATGACATGGTCGTCATCATTGCTAAAAATTATAACAGAATTAATGGAAACAACGGATTTAGTTGCAAATGCCTACTTGGTAGTCAATGTGAAACGGAGAAGGTTGAAAGTCTGCATAAACCTTATTTTTCGTTCTATCCCTCCATGTTTTCATAGAAACAGATACTGTCTAGCACCCCTCCCTAACTTACCATAGTCAACAGAATCTGCCCTAACACTCTGCCATTTCCACTCCACCACATTGTCACCACCAGTGGAGCCAGACCGGTGGCGTAGACTGTCACTTTTCATCTCTCTGACAGGGGTGGTACCATCTGGTGTGATCTTGGAGACATCTGGCGGGCTTTGAGATGGTGTAATTGTATCTATCGTCTCCCCTGGTGATCTAGAAACCTGTAAACATGATATTTGTTATATCTTTCTGTTTAAATGTTGCAAACGTTCTTACATAACATAAGATTATTCTTTATTGTCTCAACTGAGAAAGCAGACAAGACTGCATTGTACAAAAAACCTCCAATAAAATGGCAGATAAAATAAATAAACAAGCATTTTATACATTATACATGCTCATCACTTATTATGCTAAAACATGGCTAAAACTTGGCAGAATGCTTGTGTATATCACAATGCACTTTCGACACTAACAGTATCACTGTGGCAGCAGGCACCAAGATGAGTTAAGCTGTTTGACGCACAATGGCTTCTACCTGTTAAGCCTGCACTGAGGAGTGTGGTAACGTCTGCCGGATGGCACAAGTTGAAATTCATCATATAAGACACGTTTTATATAAGAAGTGATCTGGCATCCAGTTCGCAGGACTGCTTTACACTTCATGTCCTGGCAGATCCGTTCAATGGAACATATTTCCAAATTATCTGGGAATCTTTCAGCCATGGCACAATAACTGCACAAAAGCTACTCTTGCAAATATCTACCACTATCTCCACCCAGGTGCTTATTCATACCTAAGTGAACTGAAGATATGTGAAGTGAACAAAATCGGTCAGGCTTTGAAGTCAGCAATACGATTTGAGACCAGGTTTTCTAAATAGAACCCAATGTTCTTAACAGTATGCTGACCTTTTTCTGAGAGTGGGAACAAACTGACAGAGGGCAATGATTAATGGAGAAGACGTACAGAGGGGGGGGATCAAATTAAGTGATGTGGCTGCCACCCAGCAAGGAATCAAGGAGTGAAACAGGCCCTTAGCCAGAAATAATCTTGTGCCTGTCTTGAATTAATCAAAAATGTGCCTTTTATGCAAGCACCAACACAAGTCATGAATAGTGATGAAATAAGGCCAAATGAATTATGTTTATTAAAGAGATTAAGTTAAAGAGAGAGAAATGTGGGCTCTACATCCCAAGGCCAGGCCTGTGACTGAGCCCATACTAGTCTCCTGTACCTCTGGATGACAGAGCCCACATTTCGGCACATACAACATTAGCAGTATTGTTATAGATATATAAAACAACAGCATTACTACTGTAATCACAGTAGACCTTACGCACTGTGTGGAAGCCTTGCATGCCAATCACAGCCATTATTGACCAGTTTAGTTTTTTCAATGCAAACCTGCGTCATTTGAGCCATCTATTTAATTAATACTGATTCATTTAATTTATTTCACTACCAAAAATGCCAATAATCATTAATGTGGGCCTCTACACTCGGAACAATTGGATTATCTAGTGGCCAGCTGGATAATCTAGTTATCAAGACTGACAGACGGGTCTCTGGCTAAGCCCATGGGGAGGAAGAGGATATATTGTCCTACCTGCGTGGTCAAATCAGATGTCTGACTCACTTCCATCATATGACTGCTGATCATATCATCGGTCCCATTTGAAGGTTTCTCTGCGTTCTCATCGGCTGACGACTGGTGAATTTTCAGCGACTGCAGCCACGAGGGCCCGAGCTGGTTTCGGATGACTTCTAGTTTCTCTTTCATGTGAAGGTGGCCGTCATCCGTAGGTACTGGTGCTTCAGAAACAGGATATTACACGTCTAAAGCGTTGTAAAGCTGCTTCCTCGATTGGTTAGCCTAATACGAATATGATTCTTTGATTCCCAAATATATAACATGTGATGATATACCGGTAGTTTAAATTATCTCTGCAGTTAGTGCATACATTTGGTCCAACAAAATTATTTTAGTCTGGTAACTTGCCAAAAACAATTTTGGGCTGATTATTAGCCTTCAAGTCACTGAATTTGTTTGTGACGTGGTTTTTGATGAACAAGAAATGACAACTTCAACACAGAAATACATACATAATCAAATGATGCATCCACAAGAACAGTCACATTTTTTAAATCGTTTGAATCGATTCCTGGAGAGGAACTAAATAAGGTAATAATATGTCTGATGATTTTATAAAAACTACACAACAAAAGTTGTATAAATGTGCTAGCCTGTCCTAGAGGATACTATATAGGTTTGTTTTCTCACAAAATTAATTTGAAATTAGATGAGCGGAACATTTTTTGTGAGGAAGTACCTGTAAAATAATTTTGTTATAATCAAATGTGTTGTTGTTGTACCTCGATTGATGTAGCATAACAGATTGAACAGATAAAACAAGGTAGGATCAAAATATAAAGTTGCAATAATAGGAACCCGGTAAATAGTGTATCACTATATATCGTGATATATCACGGAACCCCTGAGGGAAAAGAAGAAGAGGAACGCCGAGAAACACCTGGCAGAGAGATAGGGAAAGCGAAAGAAAGCAGATGGGAAAAACGTGGAAAGAAATTGAGAAAATGGCATTAAACCGACAACAGTGGAGGACCATGGTCGATGGCCTATGCTCCCAGCAAGCAAACAGATCTAAGTAAAGTAAGTAAGTAATATAACGCGATCTGTATGATGATACAAATGCAGGGATACATATGAAGGGTTTCAGGGCGAAACACAATACTGTATATCCATTTACTTTGTTTTGGGATAAAGTCACTTTTGTGCTTTATTGTCAAAGTTTAAATAAAAACTTATATAACTTAAGTATACTGATAATCCAAAATAAAATAGAATCGTTGCAAAATCCGAAATGTTTTTTGAAGATTTATTATGAAAAATGTGATATTAAATGATTTTGTTATCAATATGTGATATATTCGTACAGTGTGTGGCTTCACTGCACTAGCTGCACGTGCGGCACGGTGGTGCTGATTGGCTGAAAATGGATATATCGCGTTTTGATAAAAAGGATGGATGGTGTCTATCACGTTTTATAAACAAACGCTCGTTTATGCACATATTTTAATGGCGATTTGTTGGACTTTTGTATAAACCATATTGTATCTTAGCGCAATTGTGTATAAACAAACGTTTTATCCTTGTTCAGACAAAATTTCTAAAGTGGCGTTTAAAACGTTTTGTATAGAAACATGGCCTAGTGTATCAGTACAACCCTTTATGACATAGCCTAGTGTATCAGTACAACCCTTTATGACATGGCCTACTGTATCAGTACAACCCTTTATGACAAGGCCTAATGTATCAGTACAATCCTTTATGACATGGCCTAGTGTATCAGTACAACCCTTTATGACATGGCCTAATGTATCAGTACAAACATTTATGACATGGCCTAATGTATCAGTACAATCCTTTATGACATGGCCTAATGTATCAATACAACCATAGCTACCATGTTTACCTTTGCATGCTGAATCCTCCTTCATCTGAGAATCAACATCTGATATTTCAGCCCTTCTTGGTTTCTTTAGTTTCTTACGCTTCGATGCACCACGATGCTTTGCGACTTTTGTCGCTATGATCCCGACTTCCGACTCATCGGCTGTAGAGGTCGCGAGGTCATAGCTGTAGTCAAGACTCTGTTCGATGCTACTGACCCCACCCGCACTTATATTGTTCACTGCTGACAGGCTACTCTCGCCAAATGCTTGACCACTACTTGACTGTGGCTTTGGACAGCTCTATAAGGAAACATGGTTAGTCTTACCAGAAACATGCTGTGGCAATCAAAATTAGTTTTAATATTATCTTTTTAAAATTTATAAACAAATATTAATAATCATATTTATATCAACAATATTCTTCTTTATTAACCCAAACTACCTAATTGAATTTTTTTTGGAAAACAATATATAAAAAACGAATTTCCATGGGACGCTTAGCAAAACTACATCCATCAGAATTTCCAAGAATTATCTTGTTGTCATGGTTACCTTTATGCAAACTGATTACTATTCAACATCTGTATTCAACATCTGACATTCTTTTCATATATACACTTGATACACTGCAATTTTAACTCAGCTAGGACATGTAGTTTTTAAGATATGATAGCTACAACATTTGACAAAGATTCTGTCCTTAATATAACTTGTAAAAGCACCCATCCTCTGGAAGTCCATGACGCAATTAATGTACGAAGATTCAAATTTCTAACCAAGGTATATTTCTACAGCTGAGTGAACTGGCACAACGTGGAGTGAAAGAACCTGCCTGACTTTTTGAAACGACGGCAGGAGGATTGGAATCACAAAGAATATTAAAGTTTGTTCTATTCTTACCAGTAATTCCTTCTTGCTAATTGCCACTCCATCCAACACAATCTACAATGGGAAATAATGAGTTTAAATTTTTCCCCAAAAGAGCCAGTACTGATGGAGGGAAACGCTGTGTGGGTGGAATCACATGGAGCATTCCATACTTATAAACATTCTGATGTAGAAAACAGACCTTTAATGGGTCAAGAATACTCTAGCTACCAATACTATCTCTAATATATAATAAACGTTGAGATTGCTCACAAAGCTGATTAACAAGCAGAAATATATGTATTTTTTTGTAAAATTTAATAACTCTAAAAGTTAACAAAAAAACTTACATTGTGTTTAAAGCACTACATAGTTATTACAAAAATAATGACAGTATCATGGTAATGACAGTATCGTGGTAATGACAGTATCGTGGTAATGGCAGTATCATGGTAATGACAGTATCATGGTAATGACAGTATCATCAGTATCATGGTAATGACAGTATCATCAGTAACATGGTAATGACAGTATCATGGTAATGACAGTATCATCAGTATCATGGTAATGACAGTATCATGGTAATGATAATATTGCTTTCAAGACATAACCAAAAATATACCATGTCTGTATTATACAACAATGATTACCTGCTTGAGAGCTGTCAGATGAAGAAAGGAGAACGTCAAACATCGGTGTCGCTTCTCGTATGACAAAGGGTTGCCCATGACAACCAACTGTAAACAATGCTGACTGTTACAGGAAGTATGTACGTACAAAACTAACAATATTTATTTGATCATACTTGCTACCAAATGTGCCACATTGGCATACACCTTTAATAAATTACGCTTTTGCAACACCAGTTCCAGCTAGCTGAATAATAAACGTATATGTTACATGGATACGTTTTGTCTTTTGGGTCGTTCTATCATAAAATTGCATATTGTGTGAGTTGGTGAAAGTGATCTAGTGTACGGGGCGGTTGATTCAATGGAAGTTTGTATTTAAAAGATGGACGATCTTTGAATGCAACTTTAAACACCTCACCTCATGCAGTCGTTTGAGAGTCCGCAGGGGTTCCAGGTCGTCATGGCAACATAAACAGTTGTTGGCCAGGTCCAGTTCACGGAGACCGATCAGGTCCTGTAGACCTAGGGTGGCAAGAAGATGGATGACACAGTGACATAAAAAGATGTGATGACACACTGTGACAGAGCCTCGTTGTGGAAGACTAACATGTCAACATAACGACATTTGTGATGTGTGTCAACATGACGGCTGACAAATAATACATGTTCGGAAACGTCATTTCCATTAAACAATATTCCAATGCTGATGTTTTCGGATTAACAAGGTTCTATTATCTAAAATTTTAAGCAGTAATATATATATATATTTGAGATAACACCCATAATTTATAAGGTGTATTTAAAAAAACAATATTTAGTACTATTACAAGCAAAAACGCCTCCGGTGTGGCTACATAAACACAAATTCCCAGAGTATTCCCACCTGGTATTTGCCATGATATAAATTTGAGCAGTTTCTCACAATGCTGCACATTGTTTCTACAATCGTTGCAATTTACGTAAAACATTGCCAACTGACCAGGACAGTGTACGCAACACAGAGCATCCATCATACTGGCACAAACAAACCAGGTGCGATTACCCAAAATCAAGTCAACTGCAGATACTTTTCATTTGTCAGTGTCTGACAATGGTCCTATGTGACATGTTGCAACAAGACATGCTTTAGACCCGTGAATTTGCAAAACCAACAGAACAGAGACTGATTTTCAGGCTGCTGACTTTACCAAGTTCATTTACATCTACAGAACATTTTAAAATTAACTAAATATTGTACAATTGCAAGTATATAAACCCAATCAAGCAGAAGGTAGAGAAATGAGAGAAAATGACAAAATCAAAAGGGGAAGATTTTTTACAAGCGGGACATCAGGGGAACAATTGAAAAATGACCAAGAAACCTGCAAGAGTATGCGTGTGTGACTCAGTGCACCTACCGTCGAGCTGACTGATGTTGTTATTGCGTAGAATCAGTGTATGAAGCAGCAACCGGGATGATAATGCGAAGCTTGGGATGACTTCAATGACGTTGTAGCCCAGGTTGACAACCCTCAACTCCCTCAGGTACTGAGAGACACAATGTTCATGAATAACGACAGCCAGGGATTAATTCTAGTTATAGTCATTATACAACATTCTGTTATTGCTAAGCTGACCTATCTGTGCTGGTATTAAGGGAGGTCACTTACGTACCAAATTAAACATTTATCGAGACAGGACTGACATTGATGTGATCATGAATGATTTTACATTATTTAGTACTGTGCTCTTATAATCGTTAATATATATACACTAGATAGATATACATTTCTAGAAAAGTTGTGATAATGATTCTACATTCATTTAATAAGGTGTGGAACTAAGAATGTTGGCATACAACGCAGATGTGATAAACTCTACACTACAACACTTCTATAACATGATAGTAACAACCACCACCTTATGACGGTGATGTTTCGAGTACCAAAACCTACCAGCAAGTGGCTGTCGGTGCGACTGATGTTGTTGTGGCTGACATCAAGAAGCTCCAGCACAGGAAGAAGACGCTAGAAGAGAGGAAACAGATTAACTACAAATGAGCTACTGTGTGAGTGTGTTTGTGTGTGTGGTGTATGTGTGTGTGTGTGGTGTGTGTGTGTGTGTGTGGTGTGTGTGTGGTGTGTGTGTGTGGTGTGTGTGGTGTGTGTGGTGTGTGTGGTGTGTGTGTGTGGTGTGTGTGGTGTGTGTGGTGTGTGTGGTGTGTGTGTGTGGTGTGTGTGGTGTGTGTGTGGTGTGTGTGTGTGGTGTGTGTGTGGTGTGTGTGTGGTGTGTGTGTGGTGTGTGTGTGTGTGGTGTGTGTGTGGTGTGTGTGGTGTGTGTGTGGTGTGTGTGTGTGGTGTGTGTGTGGTGTGTGTGTGGTGTGTGTGTGGTGTGTGTGGTGTGTGTGTGGTGTGTGTGTGTGGTGCGTGTGGTGTGTGTGGTGTGTGTGTGGTGTGTGTGTGGTGTGTGTGTGGTGTGTGTGTGTGGTGTGTGTGTGGTGTGTGTGTGGTGTGTGGTGTGTGTGGTGTGTGGTGTGTGTGTGGTGTGTGTGTGTGGTGTGTGGTGTGTGTGTGTGGTGTGTGTGTGTGGTGTGTGTGTGTGGTGTGTGTGTGTGTGGTGTGTGTGTGTGGTGTGTGTGTGTGGTGTGTGTGTGGTGTGTGTGTGTGGTGTGTGTGTGTGGTGTGTGTGTGGTGTGTGTGGTGTGTGTGTGGTGTGTGTGGTGTGTGTGGTGTGTGTGGTGTGTGTGTGGTGTGTGTGTGTGGTGTGTGTGGTGTGTGTGTGGTGTGTGTGTGGTGTGTGTGTGGTGTGTGGTGTGTGTGTGGTGTGTGTGTGTGGTGTGTGTGTGGTGTGTGTGTGGTGTGTGTGTGGTGTGTGTGTGTGGTGTGTGTGGTGTGTGTGTGGTGTGTGTGTGGTGTGTGTGGTGTGTGTGTGGTGTGTGTGTGTGTGGTGCGTGTGGTGCGTGTGGTGCGTGTGGTGCGTGTGTGGTGTGTGTGTGGTGTGTGTGTGTGGTGTGTGTGGTGTGTGTGTGGTGTGTGTGGTGTGTGTGTGGTGTGTGTGGTGTGTGTGTGGTGTGTGTGGTGTGTGTGTGGTGTGTGTGTGTGTGGTGTGTGTGGTGTGTGTGTGGTGTGTGTGGTGTGTGTGTGTGGTGTGTGTGTGGTGTGTGTGTGGTGTGTGGTGTGTGTGGTGTGTGTGTGGTGTGTGTGGTGTGTGCAGGTTAAGTTTTTCTTCCTAAATGGTTTGGATTTTGTGTTCCAAACTTTCAGTGATTAATCTATGACACTTTGGAAGATAACTAATGCCTGTATTTGTTTGTTATTCGTGAGTGGAATTATCAGATAAACTAGTTGATATAGGACGTAGACTTAAAGTACTTTGTTTGTTGCACTAACAAGAATCACCCTTTCAAGCTGGTGATGGTAACAGCATCAGGAGGAAGCTTACTAAATCAGCTATGTTTTGATCCATCTGCTGAGCACACCAAACATAAAAACATTATTCCAGGAACGTGCAGTTAGATACACTTCTGTCCACAATACTACCAACAAAAGATGTCTTTTATTTGAACCTTCCGTATACAATTTGAAAGTATCATGAGCACAGCATTCAAATTACAAACCATGTTTCTCTCTTATGAAATTAAATTTGGCAGGCAATATACCTTCAACATTGTAATCTAATATTAATAGACAATTTTGGTTTAAGTACACTTAAGCAAAAATTTGCATTAAAAAAATGTTGTCACTATATCTTATGATGATTTCAATTTCTGGGTGCAGCTGAATGCACACTTTATGTGTAAATTCGACGAGCATGTCAGGCACGTACCAACGACTCATCGAGGTGTTGAATGTTGTTGTAACTCAAGTTTGATGCACGCAGCTCTGGCCACGACATGGCGGAGCTCATGTCTCCTCCACATGTCTCAAACAACTCCTGCAACAGAGAGATCATTCACTAACTTACATCCATGTGTTGAGAAAATAAGTGCATCAGGGGCTTAGACAGAGACCCGTCTGCATGTCTTCACAACTGGCAGATGACTGGCCAAGGCAGGTAATTACAACTGATAAGACTGGTGGAATTTAGAGGGGGCCAGCTGGCCACTAGATCAACTAATAGTGCCAAGTCTAGGGGCCAACATTAATAACTATCATTGACACAACTAGTGAAACAAATAGACTGGATCAGTATTTATTAAATAAATGGCTCAAATAATGCATGTTTGTTACTGAAATAACTAAACTGGCCAAAAATGGTTGTGAATTGACGTTAAATGCTTCCACGCAAGTTGTTCATGTGCTAGAAGACACAATTTTTATTAATTCAAGACGCCAAAAATTACATCTTGCCCTGAATGACATAAGTTATCAACATAACGGTATTTTTAACGTAAACTAATTCCAGTGACCATTTTATTTCCGCTGTTTCCAATTACTGCTGGTAAATCGAACATAACTCCACAGTGGTGCCACCTGGGGAATGACTGATCACTCAATTTGCCAACTGAAAAAAGAAATAACTCTAAATGACTAGGTTTTTTTTAATGCATTGCTAGATCAGAAACCAGTGATCCAAAATTAATTAGCGCAGACGATCATCAGCACCTAGAGGAGTTGTACTTATGAGTTACAATTAGACCTGGGTTCAATTCTTCATTGAACTGGAATTAAATTGAATTGATCAACAAAATGCATGACATTGAATTGAATTGGAATAACATAGAACCCAAACAGAGTGAATTGGAATTCAATTGGAATCCCGCAAAGTAAGATGAATTGAAGGAATCAATCAAAACAAAAAATAAATTTATGATGTTTTCTATATAAATTGACATGTATAATCTACAAAATATATGTTATATTGTAACATTTTCGGTTTGTTATTTTTGGTCAAATACCAAAATAAGACAACCAACAGCAGAACTACCAGTATTTACAGGCACGAAAGGATTTGTCACCAGACAAAACATGGGCTGCAATACTTTGTCTGCTCTCTCAGTCCCTGTGTACCCCAGTTTTACTGGCAGTACAGAACAGAGCTGCTAACTGCTAATTCAAATCACCACTAATTGACCACCAGACACAAAACTTACTGTTTGCTGAAGGGGTGAATTAGCATTTGCCAATGTCCAGAGTTTAGCATCCCCTTTGTTCTTTAGCTAGGCTGCAAGGTGGTACCATAATATTCTGTACTGGTGCAGGTTGTCTGACTTGAGTCAACATAACCATTCAGAACACTCAGATTGCAGTACTTGGAACAAGGCATGCTAAGCACTGTCTCTTCTGAGAACAGGGAGGGTATTTTATTATGGACTTCCTGGTTTATGCGTAATTAAATAAATTAAAGGGCTACTGTTTGCTTTAGTGGGTTTTCACTGGGTCTTCATTGCCATTTTGAATTGGAATTGATCCGTCTTGTGAGGATGTTGAATTGAATTGGAAATGATCCTTGGTAAATACACAGGAATTGGAATTGAACTGGAATGGATAAAAGTGAATTGAACCCAGGTCTGGTTACAATACCTCACAGTAAGTGTACACCTAGATACAACCCAAGTCTGGTTACAATACCTCAAAGTAAGTGTACACCTAGATACAACCCAGGTCTGGTTACAATACCTCACAGTAAGTGTACACCTAGATACAACCCAGGTCTTGTTACAATACCTCAAAGTAAGTGTACACCTAGATACAACTCAGGTCTGGTTACAATACCTCAAAGTACGTGTACACCTAGATACAACTCAGGTCTGGTTACAATACCTCAAAGTACGTGTACACCTGGATACAACCCAGGTCTGGTTACAATACCTCAAAGTACGTGTACACCTGGATACAACCCAGGTCTGGTTACAATACCTCAAAGTAAGTGTACACCTGGATACAACCCAGGTCTGGTTACAATACCTCAAAGTACGTGTACACCTGGATACAACCCAGGTCTGGTTACAATACCTCAAAGTACGTGTACACCTGGATACAACTCAGGTCTGGTTACAATACCTCAAAGTACGTGTACACCTGGATACAACCCAGGTCTGGTTACAATACCTCAAAGTACGTGTACACCTGGATACAACCCAGGTCTGGTTACAATACCTCAAAGTACGTGTACACCTGGATACAACCCAGGTCTGGTTACAATACCTCAAAGTACGTGTACACCTGGATACAACTCAGGTCTGGTTACAATACCTCAAAGTACGTGTACACCTGGATACAACCCAGGTCTGGTTACAATACCTCAAAGTACGTGTACACCTGGATACAACCCAGGTCTGGTTACAATACCTCAAAGTACGTGTACACCTGGATACAACCCAGGTCTGGTTACAATACCTCAAAGTACGTGTACACCTGGATACAACCCAGGTCTGGTTACAATACCTCAAAGTACGTGTACACCTGGATACAACTCAGGTCTGGTTACAATACCTCAAAGTACGTGTACACCTGGATACAACCCAGGTCTGGTTACAATACCTCAAAGTACGTGTACACCTGGATACAACCCAGGTCTGGTTACAATACCTCAAAGTACGTGTACACCTGGATACAACCCAGGTCTGGTTACAATACCTCAAAGTACGTGTACACCTGGATACAACTCAGGTCTGGTTACAATACCTCAAAGTACGTGTACACCTGGATACAACCCAGGTCTGGTTACAATACCTCAAAGTACGTGTACACCTGGATACAACCCAGGTCTGGTTACAATACCTCAAAGTACGTGTACACCTGGATACAACCCAGGTCTGGTTACAATACCTCAAAGTACGTGTACACCTGGATACAACCCAGGTCTGGTTACAATACCTCAAAGTATGTGTACACCTAGATACAACACAGGTCTGGTTACAATACCTCAAAGTACGTGTACACCTGGATACAACCCAGGTAACTTGGAAACAATACCTATAAGTACAACGCACTCATGATGAGATTTCAAAATTACTACCAGCCCATAGGCAAGAGATATCAACTTTTCGGGTGGGCTAACAAATCTCAGAAGTTCCAACCCGTATCAAATTTGTACTTCCAAAAACTGACAATGCATGAACATAGCCACCAACCAACAACCTTACGAAGCTGAAGGTCCTTTTCACCCTCGACTGTTCAGCTCAGGGCCACAACACTGCTTGTGATGGGATGTACGGAAAAGAACTGTTTGTTGCCGCCCACCTGAATGTTACGTAGGCAGCGATTGCAGGCGATGGCCACCAGGCGGGGCCGCAGTTGTTGCAGGCCTCGCAGCAGATGCAGCGGGATCTTGCGTAGGTCGAGAGATCGCAGAGCACGGAACGCTGTGACACTCACGTGTCCCTGGATCGTTTCATTGCTATGGGTCAACTGTAAACAAAATACTGATTTAACATAAAATACAATGACGATGAGATATATATATTATGAACTGGTATTATATCACAAATGAAGGTCCTATGTATGACACAATTTACACAAATCTATATCTTATATATGGCAGTAATAATATATATACACCCTTGTTACTTGTTATCTTTAATATAAATAAAAATCAGTTTCCGATTCTTTCCATTCAAAGGTAGCCAATTCTGTTTACACGTGGCTGTTAGTCGTGCTAGACAAACAAGTTTCTTTTTTTTCTATTTGCATCAATGATTATACAGTTGAACGCTGAAAAACGAGATGATAAAATGTTACGTGTTAATAAAATCAAATCAATTTAGTTGTCTCAAAACACATTACCGAACAAAGAAAACAAGTCAGGCACACAAAATACGAGTGTATTGTGCATAATCGCCAGTGCAGATCATTTGTGATTATTGATCAATAATAATATATCTATTCAGACTTATATCAATTTAAACAGTAAAGGTAAGTTCTTATATAATTATCCAGTCCTTGGAACTGCTGAAAGTGCTTGATGCTTTACTCACTGGCAGATCAGTTCAACTGAACACCACCTTGATTTCTCTGGGAAGCATTCAGCCATGCTGCAATCATTGCTCAAAACTATTTGTACACAAATATCCACCACTGTCTATCCAGGTAGTGATACAGCTGTGTGAACTGGAACAAGTGAACGAACTTTACTAATAGTGAAAACAGTAGCTCGAGATAATTCGGACCAGGAATCTCTCGACTGAGAATCCGTCACACTAACCACTATGCCAGCTTGTGCCTCTAGATACATGTAGACTGACCTTAAAAGCCTTTGTCTTCTGAATGAAGTCATAGAGGAACTGAAGTGAGACAATCTCAGGCAGTCTGTGGGTGTTGGACGGCAACACTTCAAACGTCACATTTCCCGTCTCCTCATCCCTGATTGCCCTGAAGCCCTCACTGAGCATGCTCAGACACCCCGTCGACAGCGACAGCTTACTCTGGCCGGTCAGGATTTTCTCCCCTGTAAAACACAACATTTCTTATTATGTACATAGATGGATTTGAAGTCACCACTACCCCAGGGCAGTGTAATGTGTAGGGACACTGATTTTCCATTAAAAAAAGACAAATTCTGTTTCAAAAAAGGCAAATTCTGTTTCAAATGACATATTTTCCGTTTCAGAAAACAAAAATTATGTTTCAAATGATGCATTTTTCATGTCAAATGACACATTTTCCGTTTAAAAGTGGCACTGGCAAAAGAAGCCCATTTCTGTTCTGTGAAATATATAAAATATCACATTATGATCTCTGCATCTAAATAATACTGTTTTAAGGTGTGGGTAACTTTTCTAACAACATTTATTTGTGCAATATTTGCAACACAGTAACAACCATACATAATCAATTTAGATAAAATTATTCCTGTCACACAATTACATATAAATGACTGGTTGTTTTTATTACAGCAGTGCTACACATATATAAGTTAACATATGTAAATTATAAAAGTAATCATATTAACAATTATGAATGTTCAAATCACTGATGCTGTTTCACTAATAATTTTGTTCAACCATTAAATTTTAAGCTAGTGCTATAGATGACGCAATCCAACAGAATGTGTTAGAACTATGAAATGCGGACTATATAACTTTGAGCCAGCGTAACCTAGGTTGGTGTTACTTCTTCGATTTTTGTGTTCAAAACCGGAATATGTACACTCATCTAATGATGTAACATCTAATGATGTAACATCTAATGATGTGACAACTACATTTAATTAGCAACATGTCTTCTATTAGCGGACAGCCAGACACCGATCGCAAAACGGTTTATGTTAGCACCTTCAGTCCGTGTCAAGATGTCAACCGTAGGGGCACTACAACGACCCCCGTCAGGGCCGCTGCACCAGGAACTACAGGTGTACATCAAAGCCACAGGCACAATCAGTGTGTTGGCCACGTGGTCTATACGCGGTTTAATAAACCTTGGCTGACATTTTAATAAGCTTCATAAATTATGAAGCTTATTAAAATGTCAGCCAACGTTAATATGTATTATGTTTAAATGTCATACACTGTTGAATGTTGACCTGAATAAATTTCACGAATGTTATGCAGTTTTAAAATAGACTACGGACCAACAGTCAACTGAACGATAATATGGTACTGGTGACGTAAGATCTAAAATAATAACCTGGCACTCAGCAGCTGAATACGCAAATGAGTTGATAAATGCTGTGCTAGAGTTAACGAAAGATTAAAAACTATATTAAATACACTCACAATTGGCATACCTTCATCATTAAAGCAATATCAAAATACCAGTTTAGAACGCACATTTACGGTGCAGAACAATATTGCAATTCACCATTGAAAGAGGAGTTGGAATTCTGTTGGATGAAGAAAGAGTAAAAAGCTTACTAGGATACTGGACCATATCGGATCGCATCCTCTTGGTGAAAATCAGTGGCAAACCATTTAACATTAACATCATACAAATCTACGCACCAACCGCAGACAAATCTGATGAAGAGCACGAGACATTTTATAATGACCTTGAATTAGCAAAATCACATTGCAAATCACAGGAGATTGTAATAGTTATGGGAGACTTTAATGTTAAAGTTGGTGAGGGAAGATGCAAAGACACAGTTGGACCATATGGTCTGGGGAGCAGAAATGAGAGAGGAGATAAACTAATAGAGTGGGCAAAATCTCATGACATGATTGTCATGAGATTTGACTATCAACGACTGGTCAATAAAAGATTTAGAAATGCCCTCCTGGTGGCAAAGACCTTTCCTGGGACAGACTGCGATTCCGACCATGTGCCAGTGCGAGCCACATTCTGACTGAAACTGAAGAAAAGGAAAAGGGCAACAAAGAACATGAAACTAGACATGAATACACTAAAATCAGATTCAGCGATCAAAGAGAAATTCAATGTAGCAGTACAAAACAGTTTCAATGTTCTGAATGACATTCAAGATGTTGACGACCAATGGAAACAAATGAAGGAATCAATCACACAGGCCACAGAAGAAACTATTCCTAGGCAATGCAGAAAAGCAAAGAAAACATGGATGACTGACGATATTCTAAAGTTGATGGATGAAAGGAGGAAAATTAAGCAAAATCATGATGCATATGTAGCAATGAACAAAGATATAACGGCCAAATGTAATCTAGCGAAAGAGGAATGGCTTAATGAACAATGCAAAGAAATTGAACAGAAGAATAAGCACGACACAAAATCCATGCATGCTAGAATAAGAGAAATCACAGGGAAAAGAACATGCTCAGCTACAGGTTGCCTGAAATCTAAAGAAGGAAACTTAATAATGGACAAAGACAAAATACTCGAGAGATGGTCAGAATATATTGGTGAACTGTACGATGATGAAAGGGGTGAAAGACCATCAATTAAGAAGAATTTTGATGGTCCTCCTATATTGAAGGACGAGGTTCGAAAAGCAATCAGATCAATGAAAAAGAGAAAAGCTGCTGGACCAGATAATATTACCATTGAAATGATTGAGTGTTTAGAGGAATTTGGTATTGATATAGTAACAGACTTCTTGAACAAAATATATGACAGCGGACGAATCCCAACTGATTTATCCAGATCCATTTTGGTAGCAATACATTGAATGTGAACTACACCGTACAATTAGTCTCATGAGTCACTTCACCAAGATGTTGCTTAAAATTATTATGACCAGAATGAGAAACAAAATAAAGCCGGAAATTGCAGAAGAACAATGTGGATTTGTAGAAGATAAAGGTACAAGTAATACAATATACATCCTACGAACACTGATTGAGAGAGCACTGGAAGTGCAGAAAGATCTGTATGTATGTTTTATTGATTACACAAAGGCATTTGACAGATTTCGTCATGAAGAAATCATATCAATGCTGGAAAGTTTGAACATTGATGGGAAAGATCCAAGAGTTGTGAGAAATCTGTACTGGGAACAAACAGCAGCAATACGAATAGAAAATGACATCAGTAAATTTCAAAAAATAAAACGTGGTGTAAGACAAGGGTGTGTCCTATCACCCGATCTATTTTCACTATACAGTGAGAGTATCTTATGCACATTAGAAGATATGCCAGGCATTCAAGTAG
This sequence comes from Escarpia spicata, assembly GCA_963995525.1. Taxonomy (NCBI): domain Eukaryota; kingdom Metazoa; phylum Annelida; class Polychaeta; order Sabellida; family Siboglinidae; genus Escarpia; species Escarpia spicata. The sequence continues at coordinate 14,021,621 of OZ023209.1, read as the reverse complement.
GGGGAATACAACATGAATTATTTACAATATGCAGACGACACGGTACTGATTGCTGAGAATGAAATAGATCTACAACAGATGCTAGATACAGTAATAAGGGAAAGTGAGAAAAAAGGTCTGTCCCTGAACAAAAAGAAAACAGAAATCATGGTCATCTCAAAGAAAAAATACACTACAACATGCAACATGGTAGCATATGGCACTGTTTTGAAGCAAGTCCGAATGTTTAACTATCTGGGATCACTAATAACATCCGACGGTCGATGCAACGATGAGATAAAGAGAAGAATTGCTCAAGCCAAAACAGCTTTTCACCACATGAAAAACATTTTAACAAATAAAAATATATCAATTGAAGTGAGAAAACAAATACTGCAATGCTACATAGAGCCCATATTGCTATATGGGGTCAGCACACTGTTGGACTTCCTGCTTGATTACAGACGAAAAAAGTGCAGTATATTTTTGTGAAATGACTTTATGATATTCACTTGCTCCGACATAAGTGCACTTGAGTAGTCAGATTTCTAGATGTGATTGTTGAAGCTGTCGACAGTAAAATGGTGTCTTTTTAGCTGATTTTACTAAGCGGAAGGGTATCTGGCAGCAATTTGGCTAGTTGACACTGCAGCCGGATTACTGCCTGCATCCATTTGTAAATAGTGACGGGTGTCATACATACAGGCATTTTGCAAGAGCTAGAGATATTAGATTTTGACTAAACTTGACCAGCATGTCAATGAGATGATAATAACAGCAGGTGAGAAGTTTAAGAAACTTTATAGGTCACGTTTTCTTATAATCACACAAAACATTAACATGGTCGCCAATGGGAAAACTTACAGTGTGCTGACCCCAATTAAAGTCCCTAGCAACGGAAACACGCTATAGTCATTGCACAATCACGGAGGACGCATTTTACTTCAAATATCTTGAAACAATTACTGAAAATACGTGTATGGCAAAACTGCAGTTGAATGGAACAAATCGTTTTTGGATATTACAGACTTCTCACCAGTCTGCAAGTCCAAATCACAGCGACGGAACACATGTCTTATAAGGGGGGTGGGGTGCGTATGCCAGTAGTTAAGCCTCAATTTGAAAATACGTATGAAAATGAACAAATAACATTGCAGCAGGGTGATTCATCAATCGTTTTTTGTTTACTTCAGCTGACTAAACACACTTGAAGATGTTGTAATTGACTCTAATGAAGTCTGAGGACAGTGATTAGCTGGAGTCAGCCATAGCCTGAGCCTGTTATCAGATCTGTCTACTGACTGGACCTTCTGGCCAATCAAGCAAGTGGCATTGTTTTCTGAATGTCTGCTAATTAGGCTGTGTAATATTATGTAATTGAAATGCTTGAGACATCTGGCCTTTGAGGAATTCACACCCTAAGGTGACTTTTTGTTGATGTTTACCTTTGTAAATAGGGCACAAGGTCAAAAAATAAATACAAATTTGAATGTAACGTAACAACTGGCTGTATTGAATTTTCTTATAAAACACATATTTGACTTTCTGGAAAACTTTATCAGGAGTTCATAGTGCCACCTGTGAACATTGTGCTGGATTATAAATTGTCCAACAGCGAAGTGCTGATTTTTCTGATGCCTTGCCAAGTTTGGTGGCACCTTTGAAATGTGCATAAAACACAAACACCTGGAGGGATTACAAAAAATAAAATTGCAGAGTGCTTGTAACATTGGTGCCTATAAAGTATGTTGTTTTCAACATTTTTCTCCAAAATTAAGAAATTTTATAGGTCACGTTTTCTTATAATCACACAAAACATTAACATGGTCGTCAATGGGAAAACTGACAGTGTGCTGAATCCTGGACAATAACTAAAAGTTTACAAAAAACCATAGAAGCCACTGAAATGTGGTTCTTAAGAAGAATGCTGCGAGTGCCATGGACTGCAAAGCAAAGCAATGAAGTCATCCTTAGGACAGCCAAATCAAAAAGAAAGATCATCAACAAAGTTAGAACACAACAAGCATGATTTATAGGCCATGTCACGAGAATGAAAAAGTTAGAACAAATAGTAACAACAGGAAAGATAGAAGGAAAAAGATCCAGAGGACGCCAGAGAATAAAAATAATAGATAGTCTGTCAACATGGTGTGGAAGAAGCACAACAGAACTGCTACAAACTACACACGACCGTGCGGTTTGGAGGGCCATGGTCGCCAACGCCTGTGACAGACATGGCACATAGAAGAATTCATATTTTGGCACACCAGTAGCTTTGCATTCATCGCAGTGAAAAAGCTAACATTTGTGCCGTAATGTTAGCATACTGATCTTCCCTACTACGCTGACTTAAAACGTTTTATCCCATTCTTTCCCCATTCCTAAGCAAGGCGTATTTGTGAATTTCAATTGCACTTTACAAGCGAACCTGCAGAAGGTGAACATCCATGGAAGCCATGACTTGCAGAAGGGAAACGATCCATTTGATGTTGGCGCGAAACAAATAATGCCTTTCTCCACATTTACTGTGCCTAAAATTAATTTAACATAGTCAAAGAAATTTATGCCTTTAATAGCACAGTCATTGCAGAACAAACAACAGCAAGCCAACATAGTGACATGCCTTGCACCAGATTCATAGCACAGCTGTAGACTCTACGTTAAAATTTATTGTCTGCAACTAGTCTTTCAAAATACACACATAACGTACAAAGTCGAGGATAATTTCACGCAAAACAAATGACAGTAATTACCATGTTAATATAGTTTGCCATAGCGCTCATTTCCCCCCTGGCGGCAGAAATTTGGGGTCCACGACCGACCACGTTATAACCGAATCCGCGTTATAACGAGGCTTGTTATAACTGGGGGCAACTGTATTTGCCTTATAAAAACATTGAGTTTTAGCACACTTTTGAGGCCCAAATAACACACCAGTTTGTGCAAAGTCCTGCAAGTCTGCACCACTGCAGCCGTGCATTATTGTGTTGCATGCTTGGAATGAGCGATAAACAACACATGTTGACGCAGACTGAACCACTGTAATTTAGGCAAGCCTCAAAAGTATGCTAAGCTTAAGACTCAATATTTTTTATAATTAAATTTAAATATGCCTGGGATGATGGGGAATGATGGAGTTACCTCATTGTGGCATCACATTTCTAGGCAAAAATAGTTATAAGAACAAAATCGAGGTGGGTCCGGATTGCACATAAGTGATAGAAAACAATTTACCAAAATCATCATCGACGTCACCGACATTGTCGATTTTCCATTTCGACCAACAAATTGATATAATTAACTGTTAGGGGGCGGTAACATTGAACATGTAGTCAGTTCAACAGGACATTGTATACATATGTCGGGGCTCCATAATTATGTAGGAATAAAACAAAGGTACGATTTATGACTTGAAATAGTCAACAACTTACTTCTTAAAGTTGTCCCCCACGGCCACATACACACACACAACTTCACAAATTGTGTCCCACAACTACTACTACTAGTACTAGTCCGTATTACGTATGCGATAACTTTTCACATAACTCACCACTTTCCCTCAAAAGTGACGCCAACTCTTGAATCGTCTTCATCTTCCGCCATGTTTTCTCGGCTGTTGCCATTCTGGAGGTTAAATTATTTCAAAACAACTTAGTTATGCCTGAAATAACGATCAACCGAAACCAAGACGGATATCCAAGTTCGATTTCCGCCATGTTTTGTATCATGTGACTTGTTGTCATGTGGTATACCGTAGTTCCAGTCTATCCATTGTATGTCGCCACCAAAGACCGTATATCGACGGTGCAGTGCGCGCTATATACATTGGCTGCACCCGATTGGTCAGACCGCTGTAGCACGCGGTGCACACAGTCTGCTTATTTAGCATCAATCCGGTGTAGCACGGATTGCTCGTCCAGTTGGGAGGATGTCATGCGGTTCAATATAGCGACGTTAGTTGACTATAGAATATAACACAAGTTTGCATTTTATTCTAGTGAATTTATTTTCGTGATAAAAACAAGTTGATATAATAAAAGTATAAAAATATAATGCTTTGTCACAGCCTTTTTGTTTTTGTACATCACTCCTTTTAAAACACTTTCACATTTACGGTTTGCAAGATGAAAAGTTCTAGGTTACCATATAACTAGCCACAATAATCTATTTTCAGTTGCTTTTAGGAAGCTAATCATCAAAATATTAGAGCAACAACGGTTATTTACATCACCGTCGTGGGAAAAATAGACTCTACTCCTTGGATTTTTTTCATTTAAAAACTGCTTGTACACCTGGGAATGGAATAAAAATGAAATAAAACTGTCTGCTATTGAAGAATATAAAGAATAAAACAAAGTTCATACGAATTGTCCATAAATTTGCATCATCATACCAACAGATGTAATGTAGAGGGGGTGACCAGTAGTAATTATAACGCTTAAATCTCTGATTATAGATTATTTGTTATGTTAATCCTCTCGATTCTTCCATCAAGTCCACGATTGTTTGGTCAAAGTCGTTCTTTTTCTGTCCATCTACCAAACACATGCACCTGTACCGCGACCCAATCTCTCCTCGATTGACAAGCAGATCGATCACGTGGTAGGGTGAAGTCGGGGTATCTCGCAGGTCCAATTCATGCCTGACCAATCGAGTGCTGCCATTGTTCGAGGAAAGTACGTAAGCAGTTCGTCTGCCATTCTAGAGTTGCACTAAGCCAGACCATACGCGTGCAGAAAATGCAGTTTTGTTCGCTGCCGGTCCCGCAGGCGCATGCGCTTGCCTCCCGAAGGGCGGACAAAAACCTTCAGTGTAGACTGCCATTTTCTCGCTCAGTGACGCCTCCTGTCCAAATAGAGGCTCCTTGGTCGCCACTATAAAGAGTCGACATGGTAACGTTAGGTTGCCACGGAACCCGCCACGCTTGTTCCAACAGATTTTAAATTACACCTGCCGAAATTTGGTAGAGAACTGCGAACAGCTTTAAAATATAAGATCAATAAGGCCTGATTATAAGGATTTATGAAGGTGACTTGTATTAAATAACTAAAGCAATTAAAAAACAAGTAAATCCAAAAATATAAAAAAGTATTTACAAACAAAATTGTTTGTACCAAAACATGACAGACAGTAATCAAAAGAGACGGAAATGCACCACTAATAAGAACAATTGAAAAAACACCTTCAGTGGAAAAAGAACCAGCAGAAAAAGGACAAACAATCTGCGTAATATGCAAGAACTCATTTGGGAACGTGGACCGAATGGTATGGTACGTGTGAAAGGTGTAGAGGATGGACATGCCAACATTGTGCCAGCATGTCAGATGTGGTCTACGACTATACATGTTGGGAAAGCGACCACATGGGTCTGCATCAACAGTGATAGGTGCAACACAGCAGCAATTATGGCAATACCAACATATTTTGAAATATACAAATTAAAGATGCATTCCAAGATAAATTGAAGATCGGATTGAGGAATTATAAATAAAACGAGAAGCAGAAGTAGACAAAATGTCAGTGGACCAGCTAACTATAACAATAGTGAGATTAGGTGACAAAATCAATAGTTTGGCTTCTGATAGTCGACAGCTAAACAAACCGATTGACATGGTCAGGGACGAATTCAATGAAAACAAAATGGGTTATGTAAAGGGACTATATCACAAAAAAAGATGAAAAAGAGGACAGAGACCTTGCCAACAAACTCTTCCATGATGTAGGATAATCACTTGCAGAACACTGGCATGCTGGGACGAAAAGAACGAAACGAAACAAGAGCGACACACCACCCAGAGTCATCCTGTAAAATCACAAAACAAAAGACGATATAATATCCAAATCCTCAAGGGTCGCAACCAAATTAGAACGCGAAGTGGATATTACCTTTATGGACATAACCCAATGAAAACAGGCCAAAATCCAAAAACGCAGGTACAAAATAAGAGAACGAAGGATCGTGAATGTTACGCAGTCACTTGCTACGCAGTAATGCTGTATCATACAATAACAATGAAGGCAATACTCAACCCAGTGATACTAGTTTACATGGCTACTTTATTTCGACTCCTGTTTACTACAGTACATCACCCTATAAAGGCGGCGATACACGTTACGAGACAATCGGACCGATTGAGTCGTACGAGTGCCTCGGCCGAGTCACTCGTTGCGATAGAATCGTGCGGAAAAACACACGTTACGATTGGCCGTATTCCGTCGGCAATCGGGCTAGTGCGGTGGTAGGGGTAGTGGCTGGTTTGATATTTTTTTGTAACGTCTTGGGGCAATGCTGTAACATCACTTACGGGCATAATTATTATTTTAATTAATTATTTTGATGTCATACAGACAATTTTATATAGATTTTTAAAAAACGAGACTGATGCACTTACGTGACGAATTCAGCCGGCAGCGTTAATTTTAAGTCATGCATATTATGTTTAATAATGATTATTTAATATATTTTATAATTAGTATAAAATATGCACCAGTACATTGATGTGAGGGGTTATTTACATTAATCTTTGGATGGTTTCAGCTCGATCAAGGTTGAAAACATCCATGTTTTTATCTTTATTGTGTTGTGCATGGTGACAAAAATAATGATATAATTCAACTCTAATATATTCAACTGATCTAACACTTACTTACAGACAAGCAGAACTGTCAAATATAAAATAAATTATTGGACTCTGGAACGTATACAATGCCAAATATGTGCATTTGTATGGTTATTTTGGAATCATCACTTCCAACTTTGACCCACTGCTATTACCACAGAAGTAGGATTTAAGGTGGCCAATTTCTTGGTATGGTTCCCCAACATGTCTATTTATGGTAGCAAAGGCTGGGAACAATGCAAGCAAGTGATGTTATAAATTGCTGCACTTCTGTGAGAATCGACCATATATATATGTATATGATTATATTCGCACTTGCTGGTCCACATATAGATGACATTTTTATAATTTATTTGAACAGTACGTATATATATCTACATGAATATACATATATTTGATGTTGGTTCATTATTAATGCATTGAATTATTTTATTTTTCCAACTATAGTACAAACCAATAATACAACACTATTATGCATCACATATTTTATTACACAATAAATGCACTTACAGTAAACTGTTTTACAGCAATGTTCAAATATTGGGTGTAGGACAACACCATATTAAAAGTGAAACCACAACAAGGAGGCACATCATACATATTTGTGTCAGGAATAAGTGTCTCAGGAGGGTTACAGTTTGATGACCAAATTATATTTGTTATTGTATTCTAATATGGGGTAATAGAATGCAAACCTCTCTTTATGGTCACCTCCGTAACACAGCCTCCTTTCAATTATGGTTTTCTTAGGAGAGTCCCAAACTATTTATGTGGCCACACTGCAATTGCTGGGCACACAAAGACTATTCCTACACAAAGTGTAGTTAATAGTAGTAACATTATTTATTTAGCAATAATGTGTAAAACATAGTTACAATATTTGAAAATGTGAAATAAAATATTAATGTAAATGGCAAATAATAAAGGAGAAAAATTCCTCTTGATGCACAACAAATCACAGAATGAAGTATCACATGGACTGACCCAGTTTTACACATGAACTGACACTTTCATTCATCCTTCAACACATTACCAGGTAGTCTGCACCAAAGTGGTAGGAACAATGGACTCCACCATGACTGTTAGGATGCCTAATATAACGAACATCCGCTTAGTTAAGAGGAACCGCTGTGAAACACACATTCTGGCATGAACTATAATGTACAATCATTCACACAAGGAACATTATATATATATATATATAAGTTCCAGTGTGATCCTTATCACGAGAATTCATACAATAACAGTTTAATATTACAAAGTCATGTTAATGCTAGAAACGTCTACAGAAACATACATAATCCACAGCTTCAAAACTAATGTTACATTATGTTATTTCTAAAATAGCATCACATAATAATATATTTCAAATTTGCCACAATACATAAATAACTGTTCACAGTAAAATCAATTCTTGTGGCTTGAATTTATGACACAAAGTCTTCATGCAAGATATACTGCATGATGTTGATTGTAATCTTGGTCATGTTCACCTTTTCTGAAAACAAGAAGGGAACAAAATGACTTGTATGTTCAGTACACATTTTTATTAAAAAGATATACACATTTATGTGGATCTAATCACAAATCACACAATGTTGTGCCTTCAAAAAACTAACTTAACAATAATCCTAACCCTAAATTAGCAATTACTTCACCAGTTGAGTGCAAACAAATGGTTGAATATTGTTTTAACAAAATATTAAAAGATTGTCATGTCATCTATATCAACATGTCAACAACAGTGAATTATATATATATATATATAATATATTTTATTTGGTATAGCGCCACATCCAGTATTGTTCGTGGCGCTTCACAACATATTAAAATACATAAAAATGGTAGAATTGCAATAAATATGTATATGTATATTAATTTAAAATAAATATTAGTGGTAAAGAATAAAATAAATACATACATACATATTGAATAATTTAGAATTTATAAATAAACAAGTAAATAAATAGCAGTTATTCATCAAAATTAAATAATGTTAATAATAATCAATCTAGCACAATAACTATATAAAATTAATAATAATAAATAATTTAGTAAAACATTTGATATAAAATAGTTTACGTGAGGAATAATGAATAATCATTATACGAATACGATGACTAATTAAAATTGGTTTTAGTAGAGGGCAGTGTTCATGAAGAGTGGCACTAATATGAAACACAAAAGAAATGTGTCTTCAGACGACATATGAAGCTGGCGAGAGTGTCACAGGTTTTAACAACACTCGGTAAAGTGTTCCATAGGGACGCAGCAGCTACAGCGAACGAGCCGTCCCCAGCCTTGATACGAGTTCGCTTCACTTCCAACATGTTACTGTTCGCAGAGCGCAGTGCTCTTGCCGGTTGATATGGGTGCACGAGTTCACACAGGTACACGGGCGCGTCATTGTGCATGGCTTTGTATGTGAGTACCAGTATCTTGTAATCCACTCTGCGCGAAACAGACAGCCAACGAAGTTCGCGTAACAGGGGCGTGGCGCTGTCACTACGTGGACGACGCAGAATCAGTCTGGCAGCCGAGTTGTGTATTCGTTGCAGACGTTAACTGCAGACGTGCCGTACAAGAGTGCGTTGCAGTAGTCAATCCGTGATGTGATGATGGCATTGACTACGCGTTCCTTTGTTGGTTTGGGTAAAAAACGGCTAATCTGATTGATGTGGCGGAGGTAGAATGAGCATGCGCTAACAGTTTGCGACACTTGCTTTTTCATATCTAGGTGCCTGTCAATGAAGACATGCACCGAGACTTTGAACACATCTTGAAGCTGTAATTATAGAACCACCAACGCGAATCACAGTGCCATCAACGATTGCATCCGCAGACTTGGGTACAATCGGAAGATACTGTGTCTTGCCGTCGTTCATGCACATAGAATTCCATGCCATCCAGTTCTTTATTTCACCCAAACAGTCCTCCATTTGCTGAACCGCAGCCGTTAAAGCGGAACGATTCAGGTCGAAATATGAGTAGATCTGCAAGTCGTCAGCATAGTGGTGGAAGAAGAGTCCATGGGCTCGAATAATGTCACCGATAGGTTGGACATATAATGAAAAGAGCAGTGGTCCAAGGACGGAGCCTTGCGGGACACCTGTTGTTAGAGTAGTAATACTCGACGATTGGTCACCGATTACAATTCGCTGCGTCCGGTCTTGCAGGTACGATGTCATCCAGTCCAGTGCTTTTCCAACAAAGCCATAGCGCAAACGTAGACGCTTAATCAAGATGTCATGGTTGATAGTATCGAAGGCGGCACTAAAATCAACGAGAACCAAGATGGTTCCTTGTTTATTGTCCATGGCTGTTTTGATGGCACTTGTAACGTACATTAGCGCGGTTTCGGTCGAATGTTTTTTCGATACGCCGACTGAAAGCACTCAACCATTTGCTGGTCGGACACATGCGTCATTATCCTAAGCGCGACCACTTTCTCAATTACTTTGGATAATTGTGTAAGGTTACTCACAGGTCGATAACTGCTCAGAATGTCTTTGTCAAGTGATGGTTTCTTCAAAAGCGAACGGACAATTGTATGCTTCAGCGACTTTGGCATGACTGCCTCGTCCAGCGAAGCATTTGTAATCCGTGTAATGACAGACACAATACTTGTCATATTGTCTCTTAGCTGAATTGCAGGCAGAGGATCCAACGCGCACGTTTTGCCAGTAGTACCACAAATCGCTGTGATCTCTGTGTTCGTCGTTGGATCAAACGCATGGATACTGTCAGTGAAACAACGTCTTTCATCTGTTGGCCTATCAATGATGTTAAAACACTGCAGACCTGGCAGGAGCTTGTCAATCTTTTCACTAAAGAAACGTGAAAATTGTTCGCATATTTGGGCTGTCAAGTGGAATTCAGGGTGTTCCTGTATGCGGTGGCCATCAAGCTATCTCAGTAATCGAAACATGGTTTTGTTGTTTGCCTTCTCCAGGCGGTTTTGATAATAATCCGTTTTGCGTGCCGATATCAAAGCAGTGCATTCTTCACGAGCGGTGACATATAATTGCCGATGAATCTCCAGTTTAGTTCTTCTCCACACATTCTCCCGTTTCCGCTTCTTATCCCTGGCGTCGTCGATGTCAGAGTCGTACCAGGGATGTGGTGTGCTGTCTCTTACTTTCACATTGCGTAACGGGGCATGTTTGTCAAGGCACTCAGTGAGACAGGTTTTGTACATCTCCACCAAATCCTCTGCTTGTCGATCATTCGCGCATGTACGCAATGTCATGTCAGCACATACAGACTCGATATCGTTTCGGAGTGCATCTGTTTCAATGTTCCTGAAATTCCGCTTTGCAATCGTCTTAGTTTTTACTGCAGGCTTCAGTGCTCTTAGTGTGAGTTCAATGCGATGGTGGTCAGACAGAGAGTCAGGATGCACAGTAACGGAAGTAATGAAGTCGTCATCAGTTTGACTAATATCGCAAGATCCAATATATGTCCAGTTTGGTGCGTTGGCGAATGTACATGTTGAGTTAGATTGAACGATTCACATAGAGTGCGAAGTGGTTCTGATTTGAGGGTATCATCAAAATGAACATTGAAGTCACCAATGATGACAGTAGCAACAACGGAGATGGATGCCTCGATGAATAGCTGCTCAAGTTCAGCGTAAAAATTCGATATTGTTCCAGATGTCTTACTTGATGCAGGCGGGTGATAAACGACCCAGATATTGTATTTCAACAAGAACGGGTTGGTGAGTTGCAGACGGAGAAGTTTGATGGTTGTGAATGGCAGCTTTGGGAGGATCTTGGTGTTGAAGGTATTTCGATGAACTATGGCAACTCCGCCGCCACGACCACGTGCTACATGATTGATTGTGTAGCCGGGAGGCGTCAGTTCAGCCACAATCGCTTCATCTCCAGTTTTTTTAGCTACGTCTCAGTGAAGATCCAGATAGCATATTGACAAGGACACCACAGGCACAGGCATAATTTTCAACAATGTGTCATCTACGCAACCTCTTTCTAGTACCAGCCAATGTCTAGATGTCAATATTTTGTTTATAAAAAATTTCACACTGGTAACAGAAACGCTCACACAGCCAGTAAATTGTATGAGTGTCTCCATTCTACGCGTGAAAGAGAACAAGTGAACTGTGAAGTTTACTAGTTCCCAAAATTCGTACGTCGCGAAATTTCGTTGTATCTTGATATAGTGTCGTTTTTCTCAAATCAACAACGTTTGACTGGATGGTGACAGCCAACCATGTTTATTATTATAAATTATAGCTGTCAATTCAACATAAACTTTCACTGAAGCTGGCTAACGGAAGAGAAACAAAATGACTCAATACCAAGTCCAAGGCCCACAAGCACAAAAGTGGGACACGTAACGATAGTCAATGGGTCTGTATTTTAGTACGAAGACGTCGAATATCAAACACGAAAATTACGTTTTTAAAAATGCCATTGCCGCCGGCGCAACATTTTAAAAGGATTAAATATTCTAGTATAATTTCATGGTTGGTACAAGTTTGATACAGTGTTGGCACTTGCAAATTGCAGCGATAATAAACAATACAAAGAAAGGAAATGTACAGCCATAGGCATAGCCCAGCCCCAGGCTAGGACAATGACATGTCAATCATCAATGTTATGAATGTATTTCAGACGAGCACTGCTTTGCAGAATAAAAATGCACTTCACGCTGACACTTATCAATATGACTATATATCGTTTTAACTTAAATACAGTTATTTGATAATCCAAATATAATGACGCCGCCGTCGCTACTTACTTCTGACGTTCTGTCATTTCTGACTCAGTCTGTTCGCCGTCCGTTGGCGTTGACAATTCTGACAGTGACAGACGTTCTGCGTTATAATCTTCCATTTTTTGAAACTTGCTTCACTAGCCGTCATTCTCGAGAACTTTCAGACGATCCGTAACCGTTGCTTCTGTCATTGTAAATTGGGTTCGCCGCGTTCCATGGCGAATCTTCATGATATAGCTCAACAAATATTTAAGGTGAGGTTTTACCGAAGTCATCGGAGACCATTTTATTGAAGGAGGTCGAAGTTCAACCTTATTGCTGTTTTCTGATTGGTCAATATCACCGAACGTCCGATGGAATCGTATGAAAAATAGAGCCTGCTCTAAAAATACTTCGTCCAAGTGACTCGGATGCGATTGACTCGGCCAGACAGGCATACGATACGATTTCATCATTTACGTGGTAATCGGACGGTTTCATCCGAGACAATCGGACCGTGTATCGCCGCCTTAAAGTGACAAACACACTACCCTACAGTACAGTACACATAACATCTCCCTTTTTTACAAACGTAAGTAAGGCTGTTATACATTTTATTATTACGATCTCCAAGACCAAGTTTACTACCTCTATGTATCGTCCATTTCGCGTTGACTACAACTGTTTTCTAATTGGGTACAAAGTCCTGGAGATATTTCGGACGCAAACCGGTACTTTCACTGCGGCGAAGCGTTGGCTCTTCCGATCTGTCTGTGCGACTCGGCGAATTGTACGTTAATCGGCTGCTCCACACTGCCCGATGGTTGGGTATTAACGGGACACGGACGTCCACTACTGATGTTACTACGGTTGTCTGTAGCAGGTGTGGCACTGCCCTGGCCGTCGTGTTGATCTGGTTGCGATTCAGTTGCAGCACCGATCTACTTTCCGTTTCCAACCAGTAAGACTGGCGTCTGATCGTGTCGACTCACTGCGCCGGCTGCCACTTTCCGTTGTGTCTCATCCTCACGGCCTCGCCTGAGTGTAGTTCAGGTCGGAACCTCGACCTGGCGGCATCGTGATAGTTTGCAGCTGTCGCCTGTCTTGTTTCCAGTTTTCGTCGAACCAACTCTACATCAGTGTGCTGTGGTTTTAAAATGCGCTCCATCTGATGTAGATTGGTACGCAGATTTCTACCTTGCAGTAAGACTGCTGGTGATGGCAATCCATCACCTATCGGCAAACTGCGCACTGCTGCCAGAGTCTCCAGCAAACTCTTCCCGTCAGACAACATCTTCTTCAAGCTTCGTTTGATCGTCTGGTGATGGTGTGGACAAGATGTTGCACGCACCATGTTCATTCGCTTCGCAAACTCACGGAATTCAGAACTATATATATATATAAAAGGAAAGTTTGGAATGTGTGTGAATTGTTCCAGCACTATTCCCTTTGATAAAACAATGCATAGGGAAGTGGTTGTTTTTGCGTTCACTGTAGAAATATTCTACTCCATTGTTCCAACAGTACCAATAATATACTATAATTATAATATCTTTTTGCCTTCCATTTGGCAATATATCATCAAAATATCTTCACACATAAATACTGAGTACTTTCTAATGGGATTGCTTACCACCAGTACTGCATCTTGAAGAATGTTGCAGACAACACCAACTTGTTCACGATTTCTGTGAAGTCGCCATATGCTGGCCACTAAATAACTTAAACTTTGGAAGAAAGAAGTTCACGACACTCGGAATGGAGAGATGAGCATCTCTGTTTGTGGTTACACTGATATTGCATTTCACTGCAGCCCAGACCACAAGGGTAGTGGTCCTTCTCAAGTCCTGCTTCAAACAACTGCCAGGACTACTTCGGCGCAAAGACAGCGCCATGCTGCACTGACACCAGCTGCATACATACTTGAAATTCTTCCATTTTTACACTAAAACTTTACCAAACCTCAATTGTTGGTTTCTCTGTTTTAAAAAGTAAAATTATGTTGATAGTTTGCCATTATCCTTCACAAGAGAAATGTTCACTTGTTCCCATCAGTGAAGGAAAAAATCCGTATTTAACAAATATGGAAAATCATACAACAAATTAAGTATATATCATGAAATTCAAATATTTGTTTTGTTTAGCTAATACGATGTGGTATATAGGCTGAAATTACCTTGAAAACCACTTCAACCATTTTTGATGTTAGCATTTTCATGGCATATTTGGATTATTAATGTAATTTGATGCAAGTTACTACGGGACCACATGCTGATATTTTAAATGTGTTTGACTATTTTATTAGGGAAATGTATGTACCCCATTCATGCATATTATTTAAAACAATAACCAAATATTTATATGTACCATATTTGTTGAAAAATACACTAATGGTTATTTAAAAACACAACTACAATGGAAATTAAGTACCCCTACGAGATACGTAGCTACGCCATAACATCCCGTATTACTACATAAACACGTCTTCCACAAGGTCCAGATATCTTAATAAACGGCGATGTCGTAATAAACATCATAGTGTTTTTGTCATTTAGATAAGCTAATGTGCATAAATTACAATACAAAACCGGAAAGGTTTGCATTATTTGACTTCTTGTAGCATAATCTAACTGGTATTACTGACAAATAATATGAGAAGTATATAGCAGAAAATTTTTTGGTTGGAAGTAGTATAGAAATTATTGTTTTTATATAGATATAATCATCCCCTGTATCATAGGAACATTAAGTCATTCTAATATCACGATTCTTGATGTGGTTGAGCTTGGTTTGTCTTGGATGTCGTGATAAACAGTAAATCTGTGGACAACATCAATTGGTCCCTCAAGACAATGTTTCCAACATTTTCATAGATTGCATATATACATGTCCCAATATCATGTATTTTCTGAAACACAGACGCAAAAGAAAGGTTCTAATGCCATAAATAATATTAAAAATCAGCGTTGCAATAAGTGGAAAATCGCAAAAGACACGTGTTTTGGGTACTCCTCATTTTTAAGAGATTATGTCTCTAAACCTACTGGACCGTTGAAGTAGATTGAGCAGAGAACTTACAGATAATTTGTTTGCTTTGCACGAGTTAAACATACGTTCATTTTTGTGGCGTTTAGAGCATGTGAAAGTCCGAAGACACATTTTTTGCAGTTTGCCAAAAAACCTTTGCCAATGTAAGTAGCACTATTCTTAACAGACTGTTTAAGACAGAGGTTGTTGAAATGTAAATAAACTCATCAACAAATATAATTCTGCCATTGTGGTAACTACCAGATCAGTACTTATCATATACTTTACATATTGAATATGAACAGCTTCCATTACATGCTATCAATTATACTTGCTAGGCTCTCATTCGGGTAGAGGAATAGCAAGTTCAATAAAAGTAACACCAATGTCTATCTATACATGTCAGGGGTAAATATTCATAAAAGTCAGTGACTTTGTATTTACCCCATTCAAACATTATACATTCTCACTTGTGGTGTAGTTAAACTTGTTTGTCTGGTATATATATATATATATATATATATATATGTTAAATATGTATATACCTGGTATATATATATATATATATATATATACCAGTCAAACAAGTTTAAATATAATACAAGTGAGAATATATATATACATATATATATATGTATTTATATATATACCAGACATACACAAGTTTAACTATAATACAACTGAGAATATATATACATATATGTGTGTAATTATATATATATATATATACACACAAGTATATGTATACATATATCGTTGAGTAGGTTTTGAATAAACGTTCATTCATTCATTCAATTATTCAGTCACTCAGTAAAGCGCTCTCAATGCAGTTTAAATCCTGTGAATTCAACAAGGTTATAGTAGTACACTGGCGTATTATTTTTGATAAATATTACTTATAAACTATTTTAGAAGGATCTACCCGTACATCTTTTTTAAAGGATTATCCATGTTTCCGCTAAACTTCCGTTTTATAAAATTTCTGGTTGTAAACGTACTACGCCTACGACGAACTCGTTAGATGTTGTTTGGTATCAAATAAATAAATAAGATAATGTAAAAATTGCTATTTAAAAACAACTCCTCTAGCTCCATAGCAGTTAAGAAATGAAACTCGTTTTGCATTCAATCTAAGTCAATATAGCTTGACATTACAATGCTTCTTACATTAAATGCATATGGGTTAAGAACAATATATGGGAACTCGTATTATCCTTCTCCTCCCGGATGTGACGTTATTCTTCTCTCCCGGATAAGACGTTATCAATAATGGCAGAACTAGAGCGAAAGAAGATGTCCTGTAGGCCTACCAGGAATAGCAAAATTCATTGGAATGCAAAACTTAGCAAGAGTGAATGTGTTTGAATTGGAGTTGTGTTTATAATGACAACTTCATAAAGATGACGTCCTGTAGGCCTACCAAAAAAAGGTAAATTCGTTTAAATGTACAACCTTTGCATGAGTATTTTTTGTATGGATATTGCACACTTACATTTTGTACAGGAGCTGTGTTTATAATGAACTAAATTCGATACGAATAACACTTTTGTTTCAGCATCAGTATATGTATCACCACAAAACAACTCAGACACAGAGACACACGTACACGCACACGAACACGCACACGCACACGCACACGCACACGCACACGCACTCATGGACGAACCTTTGTCACTAAACAGTGTACACATGAACCCGTGGCGTGTCCCCAGCAATGTTTTATTACGAACAAAATTAGCCATCTAGTGCTCCATAATGTATTTCCCAGTACCGAAGGGGGCTAAGTTTTTCTAGATTGAGGGAGTGGGAAGTATTGGAGATTATCACAGTTCCGAACACGCTGCATGTGCAATCCGATTGTAATCCATCGAGTGTTCAGAATAGCGACACACAAAATCGAAGCGTTAATTGAAGAACAAGAAATATGCACCTGACTGGAACTAAGACCGGCCCTGGTGAAAATACATTGAAATCACATCTGGTTTAATTTGTCGATCAATAATATGTTGTAGATCTATTTAGTTATCTCTGTACAACCGACAGAACACTAACCGTCATCAATGCGCCGAGAGGGGCATTGATCGTCGTAAAAAAAGCTTTGGATAATATATCAGGTAACTTGCTACTGGGATAAGTGCACTGCTTTTATGTTCTTGCATGAAACGCACATTCTGTTGTCATTAACCCAACTCTGCTGTTTACCGAAGCGTTACATCGTTACCAGTATGCTGAAAGGGCGCACTCGTGATGGAAAGCTTTGGATAATATATGAGGTAAAGTGCGGCCTGGATAGCTGCATTGCGTTTGTGTTCTCGCTCGTAACGCGTTCCTGCCGTCATTAAACCCTAACATTTGTGTTTTATAATGCTACAAAGAGTCGACGTAGTTACATCCACTATGGAAATGCACTTATTGACAAGGAATACTGCAGTTTACAAAGGTGTTACATCCCTTGCAGAGAAACATTATTAATAATACAAGCAGCGACGACTGAACACATATGCGCTGCTTTTTAAGCAGCTGGTGTCGTGAGCAATTCAGTTAGATGTGTGATTGTTGTTTATGTGATGCTGTAGTCTTTGTGAAAGATATTGAGGGGACATATCACGCAAATCATAAACTAACCCCCGTGATGGTACCCGAGGAATGCATCTCAGTTCGCCGAATTCAACAGGGCGCGTGGATAAATATATTGCAAGAGACGTGACCGTATCTAGCCATCTAGCATAGTAGCAGTAACCGACTCGATTAGCAGAACAAATGGAAGATAATGGTAAACGAAGAGGGCGAATGCCCTCATGGTGGAGGGTGGAAGGGTTCGGGGAAGACAACTGCTCAGATGAGGTTAGGCGAGATATGGTGGCATGTGAAGGGCAGTAGAGAATGAAAGCAAGGGATGGGGATTGGGGTGGGTGGTGGAGCCAGAAGAAGGTAAAAGGTAAGGGTGAGATGAACAGCTACACTACAAGGACCCCCATAGGTGATGGAATCCTTTTGTTCTGCCGACAAACAGATTCCGATTACCGTTTGTCTTCCCCCAAAGAAACGTTTAAATGTGGGTGACGTAACATTGCAAGATATGCAAAACATGTATCATGGCAGACATACAAACTACAAGCATTACATACGGGCATATTGACACGCAAACCAAAACGCACGCACGCACGCCACTGACAAATATCAACCAGCACACAATAACACACACACACACACACACACGCACGCACGCACGCACGCACGCACGCACGCACGCACGCACGCACGCACGCACGCACGCACACACACACACACACACACACGCACACACGCACGCACGCACACACACACACACACACGCACACACACATTGAACACCGATACAATTAATTAGCTCAGCTATTTCACCCTTGATTTGAAAGTCATTAGAATCTAAAATGTACAATCCAAAATGTACAATAACTAAACATTTGTAAATACAGTCATTTGCAAAAGTTTAAGACCAGGCACGATTTTTAAGCATGTTATGGTATGGCATCAGATTGCATCAGATAATGTCTGGATTGCATCATCCTATTTGGGTCTTGAAGCAATACGCCTAGTCAGTACTTCCAGGTCATTTGTTTGCTGCTGTCAGTATCGATTAGGTGTTTTTCAGTTTTGTCTTCATCCCTGAAATGGGCAAAAAATCGTCTTTGACAAAGGTTCTTAGGGCACAAATAGTGACTCTCCTTGGAGAAGGATATACGGAAAGAGACATTAGTGCTAAATTACGTTATTCCAAGACAGCCGTGCACAACGCCATCGTCAAATTTAATACTGATGGCACTTTTCGTGACAGTAAAAGGAGTGGTCGTCCACGGAAAACTACGCTCAGGGATGACCACGCAATGAGACGCATCGTGATGTGCTCGCCAATGAGCTCATGCAAGAAAATTCGGGCTGCTTTACGCTTAAAAAGTACGGAAATAAGTCTCAGTACTGTTTCGAGAAGTCTCAGCAAGGAGTTTGGGCTCAAGTCCCGCAAGCCGGCCCGGAAGCAACGCCTGACACCTGTGATGAAAAAAAGAGACTGGACTTTGCCAGACGACATCGCCACTGGACTCTCGCGCAGTGGAAGAAAGTGTTGTTCTCAGATGAATCGACCATGCAACAATTTATACCTCGCAAGAGGCACGTTAGGCGGCCAGTAGGTAAGCGATTTGATGAGAAATATACAGCAGCCACAATGAAACACCCGCCAAGTCAGATGATTTGGGGTGCCATGTCATGTTTTGGCCCTTCTGGTCTGTATTTTATTCCACCTAACACCACTATGA
This sequence comes from Escarpia spicata, assembly GCA_963995525.1. Taxonomy (NCBI): domain Eukaryota; kingdom Metazoa; phylum Annelida; class Polychaeta; order Sabellida; family Siboglinidae; genus Escarpia; species Escarpia spicata. The sequence continues at coordinate 14,001,982 of OZ023209.1, read as the reverse complement.
ATGGACCTAGGTACGTGGAGTTGCTGAAGGAGAAGCTGAAACTGCATATGGACATCCACAAATGTACGATTTCCATGCAAGATGGCGCTCCTTGTCACCGATCCAAGGTAGCCACTGATTTCCTCAAGAAGAACAAAATCTCTGTGCTGGAATGACCTGGGAACAGCCCAGATCTAAATCCCATTGAGAACCTGTGGACTATAATGAAGGATAAGGTGACAGACAAACAACCATCAAGCGCTAAAAACTTGAAACAAGCTATCAAGGACGTTTGGGTCACCGAAATCACCCAGGAGTACTGCGAAAATCTGGTTTCTAGCATGCCATATCGCATCCAGGCGGTCATTGACAGCAAAGGAGGCCACAATAAATACTGAAAAGTAGAGACACTGACACTTATGGACGACATAAAGTTTCATATTATGTTGTACTACGTTTATTTGGCGAAATAAACGGATATAATGTTATGTGAAGGCAACAAATAATAGTTTTGTCAAGTTTCTTCAAAAAATCGTGCCTGGTCTTAAACTTTTGCAAATGACTGTATATGTGACCGTTTAACCTGAAACTTAGTAATAATAGTCATAATGGCACGTTACACCTGCATATGTGAAACAACGTTTTGAAAGCAACAATTTAAATAGTAATTTTGAAACTGGAACATATGTATCTGCCCTCGGCTTCACCATTACGTTTTCTTTAGTATTGTATTCGTGTGTTGTTTGTTTTCGTGTTCGTGTTCATGTCCAGGTCATAGTGACGGAGAAAGAACTCTTGATGCTCTCTGGTACACATCGCCAGATGACAAGACCCCGACGAAAACATATGTTCTCCGGAAATGGAACAAAATGGCCGCGCTGTTTCGAAAACGTGTACATGTTTGCAGTCGATAGTGTCATGCAGGTGTTGTTGTTGTCATCAACGAGACGTACATCCTCTTCATTCTTTACCGGCGGCTCCAGCCTGGGTAGCGCAGCCACAGCAATGCAGATTATATGAATGAAGTTGTCAAAGTATCGAGATAGAACAAACAAATATCAATTGCATTTGCTTAAACATACATAAATGGATTGACATTATAGAGCGGCGGCGAATTAATTACATTTTTCCTTCATGATCTTTTAAAATTACGAACACATGCTGAGTTACAGATTTTAAGAGATACTATTTTATGACATGTCGCATATAGTAGTTTCTAGGATTATTGAGAATATCATTCTTAATTCCTATTTAGGTTTCCTTGTTGATATGGAGTGACGCAAAAGGTAATACAATAACACATTTTAAAATGCAAAAGGTTCTTATGACTCAATGCCACCAAAACACCCATGGTGCCAACAGCAAAGGAAAACAGTGTCTCGCTCCAATAAAATGTGAACTTGGCATCGGCATCAGCGGGTTCCGTCGACATCCACGCCGCGACAACATTCTTCTTGTTCTTTCCGTCGGCCAACCTTACGACTTCTCTTTCTCCCGGAGTCCACCCACTACCGGCTGAGATGACACCGTCAGCTGTTGATATCCAGAATTTTCTTGTTTTTGTGCATTTCTGATCAATTCGTGACGACTCGGTGGACTTGACACCTGTAGCAACAATTGTGATGTTGCTTGCTGCTGAGTCTGAACCAGGAAACTCGAGCATGTAATGTGTGTGTGTATGTATGTATGCATGGGTGAATGTGTGTATGTGTATATGTTTGTATATTTGTATGTATACATGTGTGGATGTATGTGCACACTTACGTATGTCTGTATGTATGTATGTATGTATATACGTACGTATGTATGTATGTACGTACGTATGTATGTATGTATGAATGCATGATTGTAATAAAATACATCAACACTATACTACCTGTTATAGTGTAGATGCGTGGTGTACAAGATTCCGTCATGGATATCAAAATAGTTGATGCCGATTGACGATGTGTAGGTCCGTATACGGTTATTTCCGTCGTAGCTCGCACAATCGATGTTCTTTTCCCCTGGATACTATATAAAATTAGCATAACGTTCCTCACTTATTTATACGGCAAACGAAGTAATCGCACAAGGTTTAGATAAGTTTAAGAGCGGACGGATATCCAATAAGGAATGCATTACACAACAATGCTAGAATAACATACCATTCATAAATTAAACTAAATTAATACAACTTTATTATAAGCAGAATACAAACTATAGTAATCAACAAATTGCGTTTAGTGATCTTTGATGTTCATCGATATCGCGATAATGCCATAGTCGGTAACAATAATTTGTATCTATGCCTGTTAATAATTACCATGCGGGCTTATTCCGAATCTCGGATCAGGAACCAACCTGTAAAATATTCCTGCAAATGCGATGATGCCTCTTTCCGAAATCTACCTTTGGTCTTGACATCTGTGTCTGACCTTTTCATTAATATGTAAATAACAAGAGTATATTTCTGCACCCCAGCAGCAACCAAGTGTAGTGATGTCTACACTGGTATGAGTAATAGTTTTTGTAGTAAAATATCTTATTTATTGAATAATATGAATTATCATCATAATGACTTCGACGACTAGACGACTAGACGACTTGTGTGGCGAACAAGACGTATAGGTGACATGCTGGCAAGTAACCCGTAAGAACCTTGGCAATTCACAGAGTAGAGATAATGTAATTTATTTTACATCCAGTGTTATGTTCACTTAGCTTCACGGCGTGTGTTAGTAGAGGATTATTTACAGGTGATTATGGAAAGGAATGCCCGATTGATAGATTGTGTTAGGTCTAGGGTCCGTTATTATCAAGATTTTAATTTAATTATGATATCCGTCCTAGACTGAGCCAACTGTATTTTCAGAAGTGTAATGTACTCATCACCTCCAACCCAGCATATCGGGTTACGGTTGTAATCGATGGCCAAATTGTAAGTCCCTCTCACGCCGGACGGCACGATAAGTTTCCTTTCACTCCCGTCGAATCTCACTCTCTCTATAGAGTAAGGTCCACGAGTTCCGTAGTACAAAAACCTGTAGATACACAAACAATGCGGCAATCTCGCAGCGGCTGGTATATGTCACGAAAAGCTATACAAATCGGTGCCATGATTTGAAAAGTCACCCTTAAGTGATAAGCAATCGTCAATTTGCTTTACGTTGAAATTAGTCTGCTCGCTAGTAATGTGCAGCATAATATTATATGTAAATGCTCGACATTTGGCTGCGACGTTTGTGGTGTTACATGCAAAACCTTAAAGGGAAATACAGGGCAACGTTTTGATGTTAGGGTCTATACATCTAAGTTATTTAATACAAACTTACCATTTGCAACTACAATCAACATTTTAACGTTAGTAGTTCCCTCGGTGTGTGGTCTCAGACGGGAAGAGTCTAATGAAACGTCCGATCTCTTAAACGCTGACATCTTAATCTTGACACGGAGACTTTGCCAATAAGCGAGCGGCAAGCGAAATTTACAGCAATTCTTTCGAAGACCTGGGTTAGTTGTGAACACGTCATGGTATACGGATACTACTTCCTCAAAAAATATACTGATAATCACATTACGACCAACAATTATACAAAAACGAAACGTTAAACAGCGCCATGTAATTATATAATACACAAAATGGCGCTCGTGATCGCCCATTTGAGAACCATTGCCCGTTTGACATTTCTACATTCCACACCACGGTCTGGCCTTTTTTGTGTGCAATACCGTTGACACTAGTTTGTGTGGTTGGAACTGGTATCCAGCTTGTTCTAAACTAATTTTTCATTGTCATCATCATCAATGTCATAGTGTTTAAACACATACAGCCATCTATGGATGTATGGATGTAGTATCACTAAAGTACATAGAATTTATAACGTAATTTCCGGCGCGATCCATACTATTCGGTAGCTGTATATTCACAATATTTTCCTAATAAACCAGTGAAGTTAATAAATGTGATTTTATTTGCAAATGGCTAGGTTGTTTGACTCATTTAGGTGCTTGACACCAAGATGTTGTCTTTTGTGTCCTTTTAAATCAGCACTCACTGTTTGCGATGCAAGCGGATTATAAAAATGGTAAATTTAATGTGTATCAGCCATATTTAGTCATGTCTCTCTTTTTTGATGTTACTTCGAAATTTAGCCGTGTTCATTTGACTGTTGTAGTCTAAGCAAAATCAAACTTGGTAAATTTGAAGGCGAAATATAGTTTATAAGGAAACTGAACTAATAATATCACCGTACACGATTCGAGCCCGTGTTCTCTCAGTCGAGAGTCCGGATCTCTTACCGCTACGCTATTGCGCTCCACAAAAATGCTAGAAAGAGTACAGAGAGCGTTTAAAATGATACCAAACAGATCTTAGTTACGAAATGCGCCTAAAACAATATGGTTTGACAAGACTTGAGACCGGGAGATTGAGAGGAGATCAGATAGATGTTTTGAAAAATATTGAATGTTTATGAAAATATTTATAGCAATATTTTTCTCAGTTAGGAAAGATAAAAGGACTAGGGGACAAGAAGTTACATTAGCAAAGGAGCAGTGTAAATTAGCTGTAAGAAAGTTCTAATTTTTACAAAGGACTGTAAATGATTGAAACATATTATCTGCTGATTGTGTAGGTGCTAGTAGCGTGAATATGTTTAAAAATAAAATTGATACGTACCTCAGAAGGGCGGGATACATGTAGATAAACGGATTGGACTCTCGATAAGCCAAAAGGCTTCCTAATGAGCCTGCCATCTAGAGTTAATTCTCTTGGTGGCAATCTTGTTAACATTTGAAACAACTCAAAATAAAAGAACCTGCGATCGTGTCTCGCCCCGCTATAACAGCACCGATGTTTGTATAGGAATCTGTATTGATACAATAAACATAAGATAAACGTTCACTAACATGCATTTTGAAACTTACCTATTTATCAGGTCCAACACCATTCCAAGAGGTTGTTTTGGTGTAATGTTAACGATTGTGTTCGTTTGTTTGTCTTCCAGGTTGATCACTTCCACTTTGAAGCTTTGCAGATTTGAGAAATACAGTCGTCGCAGTTCCGGGTCTACGGCGATTCCACCAACATCATTTACATGTTCTCTAGCAACTAAACATAACAAAGACATGTGTCGTAGCGCGTTAGTCCACAAGCGGTAAACACTTTTATTTACAAGAATCGGTTACTTACTAGCCGCCGTTCCTGCAGAAATGGCTGTGATAGCATTATGTTATTGCTGGTAAAATACTTACTATGCATTTGATCTCAATCTTGCTACAGGTTGCATTAAAATGTTTGCCTATAAATCCTTCCAAATGCCTGTTGTCTACCAGTTAACTGTTCTCTAAAAGATTACCCGAATGTTCAACTTGATTTACTCACAGCCGGAAACGACGATGTCAGGTTCGGAGACATTTAATTTCATACTTCGAATATTTCTACTGGAATCAATCCAGTAAACGTAGCTGTTAACTGTATCGACAGCATTAGGCACTTGATCTGAAACCACAATTCGATCACACGTACATGCACGCACGCACGCACGCACACATACATACACATACGTACATACATATACGTATATATTCATAAATATACGTAAATATACGAACATACACATACATATATACATATACACACATATATATATATATATACCTATATATATATATATATATATATATATATATATATATATATATATATATATATATATATATAAGTGAGTGATTGTGCTCCCGCACTGATTTTTCTGGAAGCGTTCAGCCACGCTTCAACTGCTGCGCGAAGTGTATTCATACACACATATCAACCAATGTCAATTGTCCCTATTTCTAATAACTGAATTAACTGGAGTAACGTGAAGTGAGTGGACTTGCCATGGCGTCAAGAGGATTCGAACCCGGAATTCACACACGTGCACACGTACGTGGGTACATAATGTATTCACATACACACGTACATACATACACACCTGCATATGCTCACACGAACAGTGTCACACACACACACACACACACACACACACACACACACACACACACACACACACACACACACACACACACACACACACACACACACACACACACACACACACACACACACACACACACACACACACACACACACACCATAAATATACGCTTACTCTACTTATATGCTGCACCTTTCCACTTACCGGAAGAGAACACGGCGCCGATCGTTGTGGCATTTTTGTACTCTGGAGACGTCCCATATCTATCCAGCGTAATTTGGTACATATGCTTTTGCCCCTTAGCCAGTAGTGGGCAGAGAGTGGAACCATCTGACAAAAATGGAACATATATCAGTACTGTGACAATGAAAAACATTCTGACTAGATATGTATTGCGTAAATCAACATTTAGGCACCAAATGGATGGACATGGACTCAGTTGAAATGCTAATGTAATGGCAAACAGAAACCACTGGAAACACCTCATTGTGTCACCATGATATGTGGACGACAGAAATGAGGACATACTGTTTCGTAGATGGTCAACAAAATTTGTTTTAAATCTACATAATTTTATAATCTTTCTAATTACGAATTTCACAACACATGGGCAGTATTTTATGGTGTTATATAAGTCATATATAATCCAGCATTTATGTCAAAATAGTTTGTAAATACTAGAACCAAAAACTGAACTACGTTGCATCTTTATTTATGCATGATTGTTATTGTTGTTATCCTCTTGATTCCCTGTCTGCTGAGGCTGGTCTCGATTCCTTTCCTCGATTTCAGTTATCTTCTTCTTTCCCTCACTGATCTTGCATTACTCTCTCCATCAACAGTCTCCAATCCCCTCCATCTTTTGTTCTCGTTCTCCTCCACGTCCCAAGCCCACCACGTCTCTCCCTACACAGTATTCCCATCGCAGTTGTAGGTCTTCCTCGCCTCCTTCTTCCCTCCACACCCTGGACATCTGCCTTCTTTGCCAGCCGCTCTCCTCCCATTCTCTTCACTTGTCCAGCCCACTCAAGTCAACGCCTCACCACCCTATTCCAAGGGCATCCAACTTCTCAGCTCCTCTATTCTTCGCTGATCACGTCTCACTCCGGCAATTAGTCTTATCCAGTTGTCTTCACAAACCTGTACTCTCTCTTGTTGTTTATCTACCAGTGCTATAGTGTCTAGGCCTTATATATATATATATATATATATATATATATATATATATATATATATATATATATATATATATATATATATATATATATATATATATATATATATATATATATATACTGGGGTAACACATGAGTAGAACACCTTTCCTTTGAGTTTACGCAATTTGCGCCTCTCTCCCATCACACCTTCGACTTTCCTCCAAGCGTTCGCCTCTGCCTTTAGCCTCCTCCGAATTTCGTTGTATGAGTTACCATTCCCGCATATCGCTCCACCCAGGTAAACAAAACTGTCTCTTCGTTTTGGTTTTTATCTCCATGTGTATTTCCAGCTCTTTGTTTTGCTGTCCCACCCATAGTACCTTCCGTCTTCTCCAGACTAACTTTCAGGCCATGTCTGCTGAACATGTCCTTCCTCTCTGTCAGTTGTACCACTGCCAGATCGTGTGAATACAGTTGCTTCCGGAGAATATCCCTCGTGCCAGTATTTCTGCTTATCAGTTCTACCACTGCGATAAACAACAGTGGGCTCAGGGCACTCCCCTTTCTCAGTCCAATATTCAATTCAAACTGTGTTGACACTCCCGGTCCACACAACACCCTGCTCCTTGGATCAAAAACTTTAATTTTTCCATATCCAAAGTGTTCTTTCACCAATTCTTGTGAATTTTCTGTGTGGTGCTCCGTTTTTCGAACAAGTGGCTGTAGTATGTCGGCCAATTCTCTGGATACTCTGTACGCTATTGTATGTGTGTAGTCGACAATTGGTCTGAATGGCACACCTTCCTTGTGGATTTTTGTGATCCATACGTCCGTGGTACTTTTTCTAGCGTGGGGTATAAGTACCAGTACAGATCCTTGGTGATCTTCCCTTCCTTCTTCAGTGTATTTATCATTCTGATGAGTTCTGTCTTGTATTTCCTGGTGGGATCCTTCTTTAACTTCCCATACGTCGCTTGGTCACTTAGCATTTCTGTCATTTTTTCTGGTATTTCCATGTTGAATTTGGCCGTTCTCTTGTCCGCAGAGGGTATGGTGATGGACAACTCCTTCTGTAGCTCTTTTAGAGCTGTTCTTTTCTGTTTCGTTAGATTCGGTTTTGGAGCTTTTGCCGACTTCAGAAACCCCGCGATCTCTGCACGAAGTTTGTCTGTTTTTCTTGTGGCAGGTTTCATGTCACTTGCTCTGCCGTTACAACGAACTCCTAGGTCGGTACTTTCTCTGGCGTTACCGCGTAATTTAGCCCCTTCGCTAGTAACTTATTCGAGTTTCCTAACGTCTTTGACACATACTTGTTGTCCGTACTTCGTTCTACGATTACTGAACATTCTTCAGGATAGTTCGTATCATATCTATAGTGTAGTATTTTCATATCTATAGTGTAGTTTTTTCATATCTATAGTGTAGTTTTTATCTGGTAGAGGACGTCATCGTATACGCGAGGCAGTTCGTAATAGCAATTCGAGGGCAGATGAAAGCCTTTACCAGATAAAAATACACTTTGGAAATGAAAAAATGAAAGTTTTTGATCTGAAAACGAATTATCCTGAAGAATGATCTGTAACACTGCTCTTTGTTTCTTCATATGTCCCTTTCCTGTGAGATAACATGAAAGAGGGGCATTCGATTTTATGAGGATGGAAACGAAAATCCTTGTGTTCTTGCCCAGTATCACGCTAACACTGTCCAACTACAATACTTCTGCTGCTGCAGCAGAAGCGACAAAAACTAACTAACAGCAGTGACAGAAACATCATCGTTGCAACATCGCAAGTCGTACTTTTCAACAGGTGTCCATCCTTTTGGAAGAATTACAAGAAATTCCGCAACGTATATTATAATTGTATTAACGAGGCGGTAAAACGTTCCATATGATCAATAAAGTGTACTTTTGAATGATAATATCGTTGATGTATTATTAGTCAATACTCTCTTAACTTCCACATCGTCTGCACTTGTCCAACAGTAGAGGCCATGCTAAAAGAAAAGCCCAAAATAGAAGCGAAGTGAATGTCATATTTTGGTTTGGCTTAGAAAACATTCACCTGGTTGCATTGCAGTCGTTAAGATCGATGCGTCGATAGTCGGAGTTTTTGACATAGCTTGCGACGAGACCTTTGTCTGCAACATAATTATGACATATGTTTACATTTATTCATCATGTGTTAGCATTTATCAATTTAATCTTCCGAGTGCACTGTTGACGAATTGTCTACATTCGAGTAGCAGACGTCACAAGCTTAAACCCAATATCACGATTGATTGTCACGTAAATAAGATGTAAATTTGAAAGATATAATTATGTTAAAGAAAAACAAATTTTCAACAAAAATCGTTCACACTAAATGGAAACTCCATTTTGTTATGTATGTTATATATATATATACATACACAGTATGCACACACACACACACACACACACACACACACACACACACACACACACACACACACACACACACACACACACACACACACACACACACACACACACACACACACACACACACACACACACACACACACACACACACACACACACACACACACACACACACACACATGTATGCCTACTACGTATAGTGTGTAACCACAACTTTGGATAAAAACGAAACTTAAAATATTGAATACAGAAGACACACAGGTGTTCAGTTATTTGTAAAAATGACTCGGCCAAATTGACAATATTTCGTAAACTACTTAGTTATTGACTATCCAGACACGAAGAAACCCTGCACTAAAACTAAACAATCAAACATCACAACATGAGTCTATAGTGTAATTTATCATTAGTCTCGTAGTGTTTATGTTTGTTGAGTGTATTACCACCGTAGCAGTAGATATCAGTTTCTCTGCGGAGACGTGAGTGGTCACGTGTAATGACACGCCAGTCGGGGTCACCACAGATGCTGAGACAACCATTCCGGTCGTTTCAGTTGTGGTGACTATCGTGGAACTGCCGGTGACTCTACCTTCAGACGTGTCGATATCTGCACAAGAGAAAACTTTAGCTTAGTGTGAGCCAAGAAGAGTAAATAGCTAAATTTACATTATGACAAACTTAATTGACTAATACAGCGAGAAACACTCTTTTGCATATAGTGCATATATATATATAACCCGGGTTCTCTTGACTTTGGTATGGGTTTGGGTTTTTACTCATCATTTATGGTATTTTATATTATGTAACTACCACCTATTTGATCAGGTGTGAGATTACAGCAATTGGGTCTGTAATTTTCCGAATTGATTAATATAACTATATATGCACATTTTGGTTGACAAAGACATAACTTTTTCGTCGACAAAACGTTTGACGATATAATACCCAGTGAAACTGCCGTTGCATCAGCAACAAGCATGGTAATACTTCCATTTTGTGACGTTTGAAAAAGTAGACAACTAATTAATTTTCCAATTGAATATTTCGAAAACTTTACAAGTTAAATCGTTTGAGCATAATGTACGTACCTATATCATAGCGGTATTCACACTTACAGTTGTTTGATTTACCTGCAATAAAAAAATTTGAAAAGGGTTTGAAATCCAATCCTTGTCTGTAACATCGACGACGTGCCAATGTTGTGCACTAACTAGAATGAATTTCTGTTAAGATAACCGTTAATGCAAGACGAGTTGGTTTCTTGAAAGAAACCAGTATGTTTGTACATAATGATTTAAAAAAACCAAATAATCGACATTAATAGCTGGGATACTTTGTATGACAAGTATTAAAGCAAGTCAATAAGAACAAAGCATATGTAAACAAGTAGCACTACAAATTAAAGCAGTATAACCCTAAGGGGCAATCACATAGTATGTCGTTCAGTTTCGTATGTATCTGTTGTTGATACAATCAGGTATAACAAATATTCATTTCGTGTAACTCTGCAACACTCACCTGCACGAACGCTGTTACAGTTGACTCCAAAGTAGCCGTCTCTACACAAGCATGCGTAGTCTATACCTGTTGTCAAGCAACTTCCGGTTGCACAACCGTATGTTTTGCAGCTGCCTGTGTCTGTAAAGTTCAATATCTATCAATATTATAAAAAAAGTATGCGTTGCAACTGCCTGTGTCTGTAACGTTCAATATCTATCAATATTATACAACCGTATGCGTTGCAACTGTCTGTGTCTGTAACGTTCAATATCTGTCAATGTTGCATTAGTTCACAATTGTCAACAGTTGTTTACGCTTACAGTGCATGCTAATTATCTGACCCCTTTTCTCCCCTTAATATGTTGATAATATTCCAGATTGAAAGTCATGTGTGGGTATGTCATAGTGTGTTGACATGCAACTAATGTTTACAAACATAGTTACTTGTATGTATATGTATATATCAGTTTCGTGATATACGGTGACCCAGTGGTCACTGACCAACTACTTTGCCGTCGGGTCAGTAACGTGTCTTATTTACATCGTATAAGAAGTCGCGTAGACCATACGGGCCCCAGAAGAGCATGGCTCTTCCAGTTCTGGTGGAAGCACCTGCTGATAGCAAGAACCAAGGAGAGGAAGACGTGGACAAGTTGGACGCCACTGCTCCTGGCTCGAGTGATGGAGTTTACCCATCCAGTCGTGCTGATGACAGCGACTCTGACTTGTCTGACTTGTCTGACTTGTCTGACTTGTCTGACTTGTCTGACTTGTCTGACTTGTCTGACTTGTCTGACTTGTCTGACTTGTCTGACTTGTCTGACTTTAGTTATGGATCTTTCAGGAATAATGTTGCAGTGATGATATCACTGTTGTTGCCGCTGGTCATGACTGCGATTCTCAATAAACTGATCTGCCATCCTATTTCAATTAAATAAAATTAAGGAACATGTTCCAAATCTCTGTGGTTCGTCCTTATTTTAACGAATGTATAGAAATAAGTTTAATTAACAGTACGGTGATACATCAAATTAGTTTCTTAGCGTACATATAAGCAGGATAACACCTATCTGACATGCGCATTAACTGATTATTAACTGGCAATACACTGTAGACTTTTTCATTGGGGCCTATTGTTTAGCAGGCCGTTTGCGCTCACGCATTGTGTCATTGTTAAAATGCGGACCAGTATCTTTGCTGCCGGATCATTAACTTTCTGAACTTGCTGGTCTGGTAGACCAGTACCTCAAACGTCGAACACTGGTATACATGAGGATAAGGTCAGGTTTTCCTCTTAGACGGCTTAAACCCCGAACGCGTAAATGACTTGGCAACACTAAGGAAACGCTCACACGGTATCGCGTATATATCTAGGTAATGCCAATAGCATAAACAAATCTATCATTTGACAATTCTACACTAACAAGTCTAGGGTCTATCAATGGAAATGAACATCATATTTTCTTCAACCTCTGTCATTTTGAACACACAACGAGTGTAAGCGAGCGTCTTATAGTATTTAGGTAACGATTTCTTTTGTATTCTAACATTTGGTAAATATTACAAATTTGACTGTCGAATCGTCGCATCAGGTGACGGGTATTTTTGCTGGTTTGTTTAACTAGTACACGCCCCCTTTTGTACGCTTTGCACGAATAGGTAAATGACTATTATATACATTATTTTTAACGACCACTTACTTCTAATAACTGGAATGGACGTGTGTGATATCGTCAAGTGCGCAATGTAATAGCTTCTATATTTTTATATATCCT
>OZ023209.1:13941096-13989010 GCA_963995525.1 Escarpia spicata | reverse complement strand
TGCACAACCGTATTTGTTGTAACAGCCTGTGTCTCTAAAGTTCAATATATATCAATGTTGAACAACCGTATGTGTTGCAACTGCCTGTGTTTGTAAAGATCAATATCTGGCAATGTTGCACAACCGTATTTGTTGTAACAGCCTGTGTCTGTAAAGTTCAATATCTATCAATGTTGAACAACCGTATGTGTTGCAACTGCCTGTGTTTGTAAAGATCAATATCTGTCAACGTTGCACAACCGTATTTGTTGTAACAGCCTGTGTCTGTAAAGTTCAATATCTATCAATGTTGAACAACCGTATGTGTTGCAACTGCCTGTGTTTGTAAAGATCAATATCTGGCAATGTTGCACAACCGTATTTGTTGTAACAGCCTGTGTCTGTAAAGTTCAATATCTATCAATGTTGAACAACCGGATGTGTTGCAACTACCAGTGTCTGTAAAGTTCAATATCTGGCAATGTTGCATTTGTCCACAATTGTCAACAGTTGTTTACTCTTACAGCGCGAACTAATTATCTTACTCCTTCCTCCCGTTACTTAATACTACCATATGATGATAATATTCCAGAATGAAAGTCATGTGTGGGTATATCACAGTGTGTTGACAAAGCACATGCTAAAGAATATAATAACAACCATGCAACCAATGTTTACCAAAAATATGTACATGTATGTATATATCAGTGTTCGAGATATACGGTGACCCAGTGGTCACTGAACAACTACTTTGCCGTCGGGTTAGTAACGTTTCTTATTTACATCCTATAAGAAGTCGCGTAGACCATACCGGACCCAGATGCGTATTGATCTTCGAGTTCTAATCGAAGCACCTGCTGATGGTGAGAACGAAGAAGAGGAAGACATGGACCAGTTGGACGCCACTGTTCCTGGCTCAAGTGATGGAGTTTACCCATCCAGTCGTGCTGGTGACAGCGATTCTGACTTGTCTGACATTAGTTATGGATATTTCAGGACTAATCTTGCAGTGATGATATCACAGTTGTTGCCGCTGGTCATGACTGCGATTCTCAATAAACTGATCTGCCACCCGGTTTCAATTAAATAAAATTAAGGAAAATTTTCCAAATCTCAGTGGTTCGTCCTTATTTTAACGACATTTTATAGAAATACGTTTAATTAACAGTACGGTGATACATAAAATCAGTTTCTTAGCGTACATAATTTTATGAGCAGGATAACACCTATCTGACATGCGTATTAACTGATTATTACCTGGCAATACACTGTAGACTTTTTCATTGAGGCCTATTGTTTAGCAGGCCGTTTGCGCTCACGCATTGTGCCATCGTTAACATGTGGACTAGTATCTTTGGTGCCGGATCATTAACTTTCTGAAGTTGCTTGTCTGGTTGACTGGTACCTTAATGAGGTCAACGTCGAATACCGGTAGACATGCTGATAATTATCCCTTTATACCTCAGAGTGTTTCTATGTAAAGCCCCTGGTTCCTTAGAGAATTAGGTCACATTTTGATATTTTTGGGGAGTGTCCGTTTTTTAGGCGTAGCTCTTTTATTATTGAATTTCCATTATTGCAAGTTTCAAATATTTTAAAGGACTTAGAATGCTCTTCACATTGGGTGTAAATATGCTTTTGTATGAATAACAATAGTTGTCCATATCTCGATAGGCGTGCCAGTATTTCGGTATTTCACTACAACATGTCATATTATGAGTCATAATTTGTTTATGCTTCATTTCTTACTGCTACAAATTGTGTTTATTTGAAAGATACTTTAATTACTTACATTCTGGTATAACAAAATTATTATATATAAAACAGATGTTGCATATGCTGGAATACTATGGAAGCATACCTGACAAATTTGCTAAGCTTAAATTAAATATGGGGTACATCACTATATGGAGTTTACCTTCAACGGACACCATGTTGCATATGTTGCAGTGCTGTAATTAATATGATAGTAGAATGTAATTAAAACAATATATTGGTACAGCATATGTTATTGTATCATAAGTATTTTGCCCAAACAATTTGTGGTAAAACAAATCCCTGCCGGACCATAATTTCTACACAGAACATAATGATTGACTGCTGTGTAACTTTGTTATTATCAATATTGTACAGTTACAACTTGATTTTATTATAAAGAGCAGATAAATGCCTACACAGTGATACCTGCATTGTTAAATTCTGATGGCTAGAATGATATATACTTCATTACTGTGGAATGGGAGTGTCTGGTCACAGGCACATGTAGCTCTCAAGTGTCAGCACTACCACCCCGGGCAGCCTCGGTCAAAACAACAAGTGAATATCAGGACAGTCCTGCAAGTTACACTTACTAATCCCGAAATAATACAACAACAACATCGTCATACAATGTCCTAATCGAAATATAAATAGCATATTGACTTCGTCCAAGAATAAAGAATACAGAGTGCGGGACGTGTTTTATTATATACTGTTTACAAAATGGACGTGACCGACCAGCTTCCCTGACAACAAACAACGATCGATCGTCGAGCCGAAGTATCGAAGAAAGTCGCATATAATTACATAAACATCGATGTCTGAATCACTTTCTTCGATAGCACTGTCATCACAGACACGCGACTTCTGTAGACAAACGAATAGGACCAGCAGACGTGATTTTGTTCTCTCAAAAACTGGAGCAGCTTGGAAAAACGCATGAAACTTCGATAAGTCGAATAGCAACATACACCAGAAATACCCACAATTCGTTGCCAATAAGTTAATGAGACACGTTGAATATGTTTCAAAAGTATCCTCCAGAATGCGCCTCTGGAATATATGAAACTATGACGCTAATCTTTTCGGGCGGGTTTGGCCGACTTGAGGTCTAATGGGTTTTAAGGTAACGTTTTCTTCTTAGACGGCTTAAACCCCGAACGCGTAATTGACATGGCAACAGTAAGGAAACGCTCATGCAGTAACGCGTATATATCTAGCTAATGCCAATAGCATAGCAATAAGACTATCATTTAATAATTCTACACTAACAAGACTAGGGTCTATCAATGGAAATGAACATCACATTCTCTCCAACCTCCGTCGTTTTCAACAAACAACGAGTGAGCGACTTATAGTATTTAGGTAACGATTTCACATGTATTAAAAAAAATTGGTACATATTACAAATTGGACAGTCACATCGTCGCATTAGGTCACGGGTATCTTTTCTGGTTTGTTTAACTAGTACACGCCCCCTTTTATAGGCTTTGTACGAATAGGTAAACGACTATAATATACATTATTTTGAACGACCACTTATTTCTAATAACTGGAATGGACGTGTGTGATATCGTCAAGTGAGCAGTGTAATAGCTTCTATTTTTTGATATATCCTTATAAAAAATACCAATGATGAATATTGCACACTAGTGTTGCCATTACCAAATATTCTAGTGTCGTCAATATATCAGCAATTATTTACGATAGCCCGACAAATGTGGTGCCTAAATCCGTGTTTTGAAGATATGTCCTTAGTGTTCAGGATGTTTTCGAAAAGGTACTACATTTAACTATCAAATATTTGCATATTAAGCGCCGCCATTAGCAACATAATAAATCTGGTTCATACTCCAGTAAGGGTGCTTGATGGCAACATAGAAGATTTGTATGTACCTATGTTTTGTGGAAATACAATATCGACGAAGTTACTCAGATAGTAGTCCTGCTAATAAAATCCCTCTAAATATGCAAATTAACAATATTAATTTAGAAAATCGATGTTTGTCAAGTCAAGGTCGTTGGAAATATTTATGATAACATTTCAAATGTGGTGTCTAAACTGATTTTATTCAGATTTTTGTGTGGTCAGGAATGTCGGTAATGCCATGCAAAAAGATAGCGAGTGTTCTAAGGGTACCAGTGCGCAACAGATACAATTTGGATAATAATGCTAAAATATACTACCATATGGTGGATTACAATAATATTACACACCGGGATTAACGGTCTGATACTTTAAACGACGCCGCCGAAAAGAATTTCCAGCGAAAGAACAAATGTAAAGATATATTTAAATTTTTCCGTGAAAACAAATTAATGACTTGTCATACTGAACCTATAATTAAATCAGACAGGTCCAATCTACACAAGAGCCCCAAAACGGCTGTCTAAGTCATGCCTCAACATGTGATTTTGGCTGAAATGCACAGCTTATAATCACATAGTTCAATATCCAGTTCAGTATCGTCTCCGTCAATCCCTGTTCAATAGCTGCTATTGTATGTATGCATAAGACTATGTATGGGTTTAGAATCGTTTCTTCCATGGGTCATATTCTCCAATCTTTTATTCTAGCTCATTCCCGTCTCTGCTTCCACCCCTTTTTAAGTTTCATTATGCCTAACTATCTAACCCCAGAACGCGAGTGGAATCGCATTATCATTCATAAACTAAACCCTTCGACTATTCCTGCCCAGCAATTCTCTTACACAGCGATTCTCTACTATAGAAGCACAGGGTGCAAGATATACGAAGGGACATACCCAAAGCTCAAACGAATTCTTGTTTTGGGATACTCGAACGTTTTTTAAGGTGAACGTTTCAAAACAACGGGTCATCGGGACAGCTAGGTTTATTATATGTCAACAGACATACGTAAATTACTTAACAATGACTTGTTCTACCTGACACAGACGATCTCTGGTATCCTGAAATCACAAATAGTATTATTTCACAGGATTTTCATTTTGAGGAAGTAGTACAAATATTCTTCCATATCCTAGGTGAAGTAGGTGAAATATACATCACTCGTCTAAGACACATTAAATACATTACTCGTGCGGATATTTTGAATGAGAGCAAGAAAGAACAAGCCACCAAATGCTAGGTCAAAAGATGTCTAGCCTGGATGGCATTTGTAGTCTTCACGCCTACAACCAATACAGTACAAAAGAGAGAACCGGTCATGGAAAGACAATGACACACATTGAAGGTACGGCATAGGCTCATGTGGCCTCATAAAGCGTTTCTGGTTGTGATACGGTGTGACAGTTGTATGGCGTTGGAAATAGGAACCGCAGTTCTGGAATTTCAAGCTTGTCGGACCTAGAAAAACTCGCTGATTGCAAGCAAGCAAGCCTGGGGACATCACAGAGGGTACTAAATACATTGCTAAATACTATGATTCAATAATACGAGAAACATGTCGGAGATTCTGGTCCCGAAAGATGGCGATTACATCACCAGAACTCAACTGGAACATCAACGACGGAGTCGTATGAAGAACATGTTCGCTGGGAAGTCAGTCCGTGATTCCTCACATCCACCACTGGATGCCACAATATATGGATGGACACGTGACAACGAAACCAAATCATTAACACAAGTCATATTTCTATCTAGTCCTTTCTTCTCCACACGAAATTATATAATTGATAAGACGGTTATTATTCATGCACGTTAAGTCGTGCATGTCAAGAAGAGGCAAACTGTCGAAATGGCAATGCACAAGTTGCTGCCACCCGTGTAGATTGCGATACAACGATACACCTGACTTGTAACAGCTATGCTAGGAATTCAACGGAAAAGATGTGGATACCTTATTCGGGAAGTTGTGTCGGACACGTCATAGGTTTTTTTTTAAACTAATTTTTTGTTAATGGATTTGATAAATTTATATAGGACTTACGATGGTGTTAAAATTTGCGTAAAAGTTTGTTAAGGCACCATCACATTCCTTGATCAAATAATCATAGGGTAGACACCTAATTTGAAATGCGTCGTAAATAGTTCCAAATATATTCACAAAACATAAATTTTCCTCTGTGGTTGCTAATAAATTGCATATGTTGTGGAATTCGGTTGGCATGACTGCTATCTAAACGTTCTGATATTGTTTACTACGAAACTTAAGTAAAGAAAACACGTCTGCATCGCTTTCTAACATACTTTCTGCAATATGGACCAAATTCTATATTTTGCTAATGGCGGCACGTAACTTGCATATTGCGTGTAATGAATTGCAATATGTTTTCGACAACCTGCAGTACCATACACCATCAAAACGTGGGTACTGGTACCTCTTTTCAGGTGATATT
Organism: Escarpia spicata; assembly: GCA_963995525.1. Classification (NCBI taxonomy): domain Eukaryota; kingdom Metazoa; phylum Annelida; class Polychaeta; order Sabellida; family Siboglinidae; genus Escarpia; species Escarpia spicata. Next base: position 13,982,954 of record OZ023209.1, on the reverse strand, counting down.
CCCAATACTTACTGAGATATTGACGAACGCTAAATGCTTGGTAATGGCAACACTAAAAAATTGCATATTTTAAAACATGCTCTGGAAAGGTACCAAGGTAACATTACTCAGATTCATTTTAACGACCTATCATAGGCACAGAAACTTCAAAAACCTTTGTCCGAACCCTACTGAATTCTTTCTAGTCTTACTTCCAGATCATATCTATATTTTAATTGATTAAAATTAATGTATGCGTACTGTGAAGTTGAAATCAACAGGATTAGTTCATTCGACCAAATACTGACTACATAAAAAGTCATTGAAACAAGTTACCAAAGCAACATGCTAAAGAAGTTAATCAGATATCTTCCTACTTCTGTTTTGTGACGTTTGGAAAAGAATAGCCTGCTGACGTAATTGTCCAATTGAATTTTTTCGAAAGCAAAAAGGTACAATTTCAATCAATATGTAGTCTTTTATATACCTCTTTGAGGGTCGTCTCGAAGAATACTCAAATCAACGCTGTGCTGACAGTACCACGATCTGTTGTCAACGCCTGCAACGACGAAACATTTTAACCTGTGTTTTTAACGCCATCTCTGTTTGTAACAGTGAAGAATTATTAACATTGCGTCGCTGCTATCTTGAATCGATGTGTATTATTTTTACAATTAAAACACTACAAGTTAAATACTGTTTTTTTACGTGAAAGAAACTATGACAACATGTCAGTGCCTACGTTTTCAGATACAAATAATTAGCATTAGGCGTTGAAAAGCTATATATGTAAATACATTAACAAGACAGTCAGTACCAATAATGAAACCTATATTAACAAGTTGTAATACTAATTACTAAGATTATGCCCATAAAAGAACATCAGGATTGTATGTCATTAATTTTTTTCTGAACATGTATTTGTTAACACAATCATACGAGGTATGCATTTACTGCAAGTCCACTTACAAATACACTACAAACAAAGCATACACACCTGTCTCACAGTTGAGTCCTATGTAGATGACATTGTCGTCAGAACAGATGCACCAGTAGTTTCCTCTTTTCAAACAATGATTGTCAGATTCACATCTGTTATACTGGCATGGTCGTGAGTCTGTAAAAGGTGAGCTGAACCGTTATTCAACTATGTTATGTTAATGCAAATAAAAGCGACAGTGTTTAACAAAATACACAATTAACCACATTATGGAATATCGTCTTTATTCAAAAATATTGTTCTAATACGTAAAACAACTTTGAGTTCGTGATAGTCGCTATCGCCGCGAAATCGATAGAGCGAACGCGCGCATAAAATCACTGCCATAGTCCTCGCGCACGCACGAGGGCGTTTGACTGAGATGTTTATAACCTCTACAGTCTTAGAAGACATACGGAGCGTTTCGGACTAAGGCGCGATGCTAATTCTAACCTATGATCATAGCCTCTATAGAAGAGCTACCGAAACTGGGTGGACTGGAAGTACATTCGAAAACTCAAAAACTGATGTTTTAAGCTCTACACACATCAAATTGAATCCATTAGTCGTACGTCGTTGCCCTTATTTGGCATCCAGTCTTAAAGGTGATCCGCCATCTTGGCTATACACAATCGGATGTTGTGTATTGTTTATCATTGAACCGAAACGATGCAGCAGTATTTTGATGGATATTGCCATCTCTAACGCCTGACAGTGATATACAATTCTCAAGGTGACCGGACACAGGTGTGCAGCTGAAAAAACTAGTGAACTATTTACCTCGTTTGATTGCAATAGACGCTGGCAGTTGTTGTGTACAGCCTGCAAAAAAAAGATACGAGGCCGGATGTCACGTAATTGCTAATGGACTCAATTTTCTTTTTTGGTAACGAGAAATGCGGATTATTAAAACAACACGATTATTTAAATAAGTTTCACTGTAATAAGTCTGATCAATTTTTAACAAGAAACGGTTCCATTAACCCTAAATTTCAATATTAGTTAATGTTTCATTACAGGTCGTTCACAATTGACGACAGTTACCAATTCGTAGGCCTAAGATATATACGTAATTTTTAAATCCCCTTTCTCACCTAGAATTTGATAGAGGACTTTAAAACGTCGATATTTTCCAAAATAAAAGTAATATTAATGTAGGTGTGTTTTCAAATAATGTTTCTCTGACATAATTCTTGCAAAGGGTTTTTAATAATAACAATAATAATAATTATTTAAACACTCATTTCCATGCTAAAATTGTATATCCTGGAGTTTACATATTGTGTGTAAAACCCGGAATACACGTCACAACGCGACTAGGTTTCAGTGTGTTCGATTATTCGTCGAGAGGTGTATGCACACCTTGCGACGCGATGCCTTGCCTTTAAAAGCCGCTTTGTCAAACAACTAATAATCGAGTAATCAAAATATGTTCGAGCTGTCAAAACGTATTTAAGCCAAAATGCAATTATTTTAGATCAGTGAATCGTATTAATTATTAGCCCATCAACACAATAACTTCATGCTAGTGTTTTCCTATCAAATAATATAAATGTTCGTTAATTTTTTTTATAAAATTTCAATTACAAAATATTTACCGTTTCTTTTGTAACTTTGCTTCTACACGTTTCTTCATCTACTCACCCTTATTATTGTCGGCGGATTCCGCCGGGAGTGACGTCTGAAGCATCAGACTCAGCAGCAACCAGAGCCGTGAGCCGAGTCGGCGGCTGGCCGGGCAAGTCGACCGCTTCATCTCGCCAGCATCAACAGAAACAAGAGCAACCAGACATGGCGTCGGCTCGAGAGAACGACAACTGTTTCAACTCGCGCCATCAGCGCCCAACGTCGCGCGCCAGTTAATTCCCAGAGGACATCCTTAATGTACATTCTATGTTGCCATTTTAATGTCATCACCCGATGAATAATACATTTGCTTACATGACTAGATGGTACTCAAAGTTAAGATAATAAATGTTCGCAATTATGTTAGGTTACCTCCACAATTCTATTTTAGTACATCTCTTTCCTGAATCATTTGTAAACAAATCGAACCTATTCAGCATCGACTTCGTCCTTTTAATGCAGATTTGTTATTTAATGTTGATGAAAACACAGGGAAAACCGAGAAAGTTAAGGTCGATGCTGCAACCCGCAATTCGGGAAAAGGTGCGAAAGCTCCCTCTCTAAATTTATATTATAAAAAAGGTATCTTATTGCTTAGTGCGTTATCAGTCCTTTGGACTGCTCAAAGCCCTTTACTCCCTGGCAGATCTATTCATTTTCATTGCGAATATTGCATTTCAGCATGGAGATCACATCGTAAGACTCAGCAGCAGCCAGAGCCGTGAGCCGAGCTGGCGGCTGGCCGGGCAAGTCGACCGCTTCATCTCGCCAGCATCAACAGAAACAAGAGCAACCAGACATGGCGTCGGCTCGAGAGAACGACAACTGTTTCAACACGCACCGTCAGCGCCCAATGTCGCGCACCAGTTAATTCCCGGAGGACATCCTTAATGCACATTCGATGTTGACATTTCAATGTCCTCACCCGATGTATAATGTTTAGTTTTTAATATATTAATATACATGTGTTTTGCTTGTACAGCGCATCGATCCGCTATGTGGGAATTATCGCTAAAGAAATATCGTATTATTATTATTATTAATAAAACGTTTGCTTAGTTGACTGGATGGTATCCATAGCTATGATAATAAATGTTCGCAATTATGTTAGGTTAGCTCCGCAATTCTTTTTTAGCACATCTCTTTCCTGAATCATTTGTATACAAATCGAACCTATTCAACATCGACTTCGTTCGTTTAGTGCTGATTTGTCATTTAATTTTGATGAAATAACAGGGAAAACCGAGAAAGTGAACGTCGATGCTACAACCCGCAATTCTGGAAAAGGTGCCAATGTTCCCTCTGTAAATATATATTGTAAACAAGGTATCCGATTGCATAGTGCGTTACCCAGACCTTACGACTGCTCAGAGCCCTTTACTCCCTGGCAGATCTGTTAATTTTCATTGCGAATATTGCATAGCAGCATGGAGATCATATCGTAAGAAAGACATATATAAGCTAGAAAGAGTACTACGAAGAGAACCCAGTTCCTGCTAGCGAACGAGTCAAAATAGTCCAACATCAATGCGAGCTAAACTGCTAAAATGGCTAGATAGCGAAGGTAACTTTAGTTAGGGGAAACAACACATCGCGTACTCTGATTATCAATGTGTATTTCATAGTCCCCGAGAAATAGGATCAGATCTGAATGTTCATCCAGCTTTTTGTTCTGCTGCCTTTCGTTAGCACCCGCGTCTTCCCGAGACTCACTCACTGTGTTAGCTAGATCAGTTGAAAATATCACAAAATTCCGTCATCATTTAAAAACTTATCTTTACAACCTTGCTTATCAACCATAGCTCCCTAGCGCCTTGACCCATCTGTTGACAACTGGAATACTGCTTATTGATTTTGAGATATACCATTGCTGTTGTTTTGATGTGCCTCCGAGTTTGGTTTCCAAGGATTTATGCGCAATAGAACTTATCTTATTATTATTACAGTCCTTCTATAAGTGTTAAATATCTACTTCCATTGTATCAGTTGCTATTGAAGGGTCACTTTCCCATCTTCGTCCACCGCCAGATCGTCTGCCTGTATCAAGCAGCTTCTGGAGACTATCCAACGAACACAAACTCGTCACTCTACGTATCAGTTCCACTATTACGATGAACAGCGGCGGGCGTATTGTACTCCTCGAGATTGCTGGGGCAACCTCTTCCTTTCTGACCTACCTATGAAAACGACCACCTACTGTTGCTAAATTTATCCACATGCGTACAACATACTCGCTACATTCTTAAATAGTTCTAATATTCTTACAACGTTCAAAATCTACATAAAAACGAAATATACTTGCGTTAAAAGTCCTCAACCAATTCGTTTGCCCATCGCCAATCCGGTTCTTTTAAGTCCAGACGTGTAATGTGTGAATAGTTTAACTAGTGTGCACAGTCGGTTTAATAAAAAATGTGTACTTGTTTTTTTTATCGTCAAAAAACAAGATGTGTCGTTACATCGGGTATAGCTGGCGAAAGCCAATTGCGCTGTCGACCTCCTGGGCCATTTCGGTCACGTGCTTTACGCGAGATCGGCATCCCACGCATTCGAAAACAATAACAACATACACGTGCTTTGGTGTATCAAGAGGAAGATTCCAAAGTGGTTGTACGAAGGTACGTATACTACACTTTTAGCAACAAGAACGCGTAGCTGCCTATTAATTCAACGAGAATTGCAACTTGCGAACGTCAACACTCGACTCGAGGCAGTCTAACTCTAAGACTAAGACTAAGCTAAGACTGTCTAACTCTAAGCCAGTCACCATGTCCATGACCATATTATCAGCCAGAGATTCAGTCAGAGGCTGTGTCAACGAGCATAATATTTGATATGCATTGTAATTTGTATTTGGTTACGTAGGATCTTGGTAATAAACTATGTTATTGCGACAATACATGTAGAGAATAGATGACGTGAGGCTGCGAAATGACAAATAACATTGGTTTGGCAATAGGCCCCTGTTGATCGTGCAAGTAACTTAGTCAGGGAGCATCCGTAATTTCGTGCAACAGAACGTCAAACACGGGAGTATTATATTGGTGATCATAATTATTAAAACAGTGTTTTGTGACGCATATTTTGATACTATTACTGCAGAATGTTGTTGATTTGCATTGTAGTTTATGCAAAATAATTATAATTGAGATTTGTTATATTGACGACCATGATGGTTATGATGATTTTATTAAATATAAAAATGTAAACGTGTAAATACTTAAAATATAAATACAGTTAAATTACATCATATATAAGGATTAAACAAGATAATGCTCGCACTTGTTTCCGTTGTGGTCCTTGGTGCCTGGCTATAGTTTATGTAATTGGTATCCTAGCTGTGATACCTTTCAACTGACATATGCCAGCTATTCTTGTGTATTTACCAATATGTGTATATATTCTCACCACAGCAATATATGAATGCATAATACGTAACTTGAATTATGATGTCGCTAGAGGCCACACTGCAACCCAAGAATGGGAATGAGAGGAGGCAGAAGAGGAGCTAAGGCGGTCACCTGGGTCAGGCAGACACAGGGAGGATACATAGTCTGCGGGCGGCCGACATTTGATCAATCCAGGTAATTTCAAATTTATAACAATCAACCACATATAAGTTATCAGAAAATGTTAATGTGCACATTTACATACATATTTGTTTCCATACACATTTTAATAATAACATCTTGGACGTGGAAAACTAAGTTGACTTCTGCACTTATATTATACCCACATACATATTAATACACCTTTAAACGTTTTTAGCATATGGCGATGACCCAGAAATAAGTTTATAAAATAAATTGTTCATTTTTGAAGAAGGTAAACATACATGTTATGAACTTTGAATACTTGCCGAGTACTGTTAGCATTTTGTAATTTCCAACATTTACCTTGACCTTTCAATTTCAGGCAGAACCTTAAAATGTCAAACATGAATATGTGTACCGGTAGTAGTTACACATGGCAGACACTGACATGAATTTGTATACTGAAAACAAAACCAAAAATATAAATGCTCTTTACTGATGCTTTACTAATTAGCAGAATTCAAATTAGTCTATAATATTGACTAAGATCAGGCATCACTGTAATGAAATTGAAATTTTTTAAATTTATGTAATGACAATGAACACCTTATAAAGAAAAAATAGTGAAAATTGTTCAACGTTTTGAAAAAGAGCACATTCTACTAATGTCTGCATGCTGTATCAACCCACCCTCTCCCTCTTCCGGAACAACCGCGCTAAACACTGACTGATCCTAAGATATCAACATGTATAGATGCAGCTGCAGTAGCACATTTCTTGCTGCCGTTTTTCTTGTGAAATGCTGCAGGTCACACATGAAACATTATTTTACATTTACTGATTATGAGAATGAACATTCCATAAGTATTTACTACCAACACTACAATAATACCTGTTTTTGTTTACTGAATATATGCTTTTCTTTACAGGAGATTGGACTAGTGTGCCTAGTATCACTAGTTCTCCAAGTTAATATGGCATACTGGGCAGCTGTATTTGTCCAGGATCTCGGACAAGATTCTACAGCCATGCAGCATGCTGCATATTAATGGTTTGTTATGTGAATGTCCACCGACTGATCCCAATTGTGTTGTGTGTTGCAACCGTGACAGATTCCCCAGTGCCGATGGGGTGTACACTGGCTTCCAGGTCAGTCCAATGTAGAATGCAGTTTGCTCGACATACAAAGATGGTGACTCCTGACTAGCTCGTGAGACAGGTTTAGTGTTGAGCATTCTTCTGTGAACTTCATCGGTTTGGATATCGATGACATCACTGTATGTGTTCGCTGTCTTCGATGGTACTGCATACCAGCCTCCTGACATTTTGCTGTACATCCGCATCTACCTATACCAGAGACAAAGTGACAATTAGCATGGCTCTGACATGTTTTATATTTTATATGTGATGACACATTTATCAAAAGTCAATAATACACGGTATTTGTATTCAATTTAACTTTAGCAGTGTCTATGGCAAAATACATCAATTATCCAGCATTGTTACAGTGGTAGGGTGTCATTGTCTTTGTGTTGCTGATAGTCAGTGGCAGCCAGCTGAGTTCTTGCAACGTACACCAGGTACTTGTTATGTACAACAACACAAGTTTGTGATGAAGTAATGGTATTGAAAGCCTTTTCACATTTTGTAACAACAATCTGTTGATACACCGACAGCAGCATTTTATTTGTTTAAGTTCTCTATGTATCAGGAGGACTGTTATTATACTTTTCATACCACGTTTCATATTTCTAAATTATTCTTTTTTATCACTGGTTTATATTTTCACAAATAATTTACATTACATTTTCACTTCGCATGATGATTATACACCTGTACTGATATGGTGTAGTATCCAGTCCTCGGGATTGCTCAAAGCGCTTTAAACTTTAATCCCTGGCAGACCTGTTAATTCGAACACCATCTCGACTTATGTGGGAAGCATTCAGCCATACTGAAATTAATATGCGAAGACTATTCGTACAAAAATATTGCGGTCTGTAGTCACTACTCTTCATACAACTGAGTAAACCTGAGCAATGTAGCATGCAGTGATTGTACATGTAATTCTCAGTCACATGGCGATGACCCTAACTAGTCTAGTCACTATTATTTGCGAGTTGTAAACATACATACCAAGCATTGCATAAACTACAAAATTTTCGAATTTTCTAATCATTGATGTTTTTTAATAAAGAACCCTAAATTATGATTCTTTGTTAAAAAAACAATTATGATTCATAATAGTTCATTTGTTCAACTAAACATCTTCCTAAGTAATTTGTTCTCATTGATTTACATTTTATGGGCATGCGATATTAATTTTTTTTTGTTAATACACATAATTGTTTACTCACTAATTTTGTGAGTTGTAAACATACAAAGCATGTATAAACTACAATTAGCATTTGACATCACGTGTACTAGTGTTGTTTTTTGTAACAAAGAATCTTGATAAAAGTATCTGTTTGTTTTTATATATACCTGACATTTTTTGAACCGCTTCCTAATTTTTGTTTCTATTGTTGTTTTGTATTTTATGTACATGTGATATTAAAAAGTATTACATTATACACATCAAGTGCAGTGATTGTACCTATAGTTGTATTGTACTTTTCATTATTTTGTATTCAATCTTATCATATAGTTTCAATAAAATGTTTTTACTTTACATTGTCTTTAATTCACATGCATTTCTAACAACAATATGCAATTTAACAAGGACTGCAAAATCCTCATGCAGACAAACAAAACTATCATATACAGGGGTGGATCCAGAAATCGAGTATGGGAGGCACAAAAACCTCCACTGGCGGCCAAACCAAATGGTGTAGTCTAAATGTTGTCGCTACCACGCTGCCATAACATCACCCGCTCCACTGGAGTGGTGATATTGGAAGACGCCATAACTTCACCCGCTCCACTGGAGTGGTGATATTGGAAGACACCATAACTTCACCCGCTCCACTGGAGTGGTGATATTGGAAGACACCATAACTTCACCCGCTCCACTGGAGTGGTGATATTGGAAGACGCCATAACTTCACCCGCTCCACTGGAGTGGTGATATTGGAAGACGCCATAACTTCACCCGCTCCACTGGAGTGGTGATATTGGAAGACGCCATAACTTCACCCGCTCCACTGGAGTGGTGATATTGGAAGAAGCCATAACTTCACCCGCTCCACTGGAGTGGTGATATTGGAAGAAGCCATAACTTCACCCGCTCCACTGGAGTGGTGATATTGGAAGACGCCATAACTTCACCCGCTCCACTGGAGTGGTGATATTGGAAGACGCCATAACTTCAGCTTATTATTATTACCTAAACTGGGGCACATTTCAAACGGTCTGAGAGGACACAGTCGCGTGGGCCCATTATAAAAGATTTGCAGACACGCCAAATTCTTATGGTCTAGGGGGGGGGCACCTGTCCCCAGGCCCGCCTGGATCCGCCTATGACATACGTTATTGCTTGTATTTATAATTTTGATAACAGGTTTGGTGACAGCGTAACCACATTTGATAACACTCGTTTATCTGAAGGAGAAGAGCTTTGAAGCATACATCTGCATGTGGTGTCGACACACCTCAAGTTCTGAAAATATGGTACATGTATTAATAGTCAGCACTGACTGTTTCTAACAACAATCATTTTAATGTACTTGCAAAAGTTGCAATGCAATGAATGACCACCTGCCAAATGCAACCAATGCCAACGGTCAAGAGTTATCTATATAATGTATACATGTTATGGGCATTAATGTCCATGGTATTGAGGGGCACTGGTTTTCTGAACATAACAAAAACTCACAGAAGGGACAATAAAAAACCTGGTGAAACTACTGGAATATTCTTTTCCTTGTAAATAATTAAAAACCAAGACTACATACAATTGAATTCAAATTAAATTTTAAATGTCCCATAATAGTATTTTTTTTATATAAAAGGTATAAATTTGTTAAATTACTATTACATTACTGTTGTTAGTAAATTATGTACATATTGGTTCAATAATTATAATTGTTACGGATAATTTATAATGCATTTACACTATTACTATTTTGCCAAGCCTACTACCATATACGACATAGACATAATATAGTCGCTATCATTGACATAAGCCATAGGCATAGCGTCGTACTGTTAGCTGATATATTAGTCTATAGTAAACAGGGCCCAGCCAGGCCGCCCATACCGCCATTGCCAATGACTAAAAGGAAAATAATCAAATAAATTTAGTACAAGCGACATTAATATATATACTCATACGCCTAAATATACGTGATTATAGCTGAATAAATCGAAATTACTAACCTGTCTGGAAGAACTTTTGCGAACGCTGCAACTCGTCTGTTGATATTTGTGACCGACACCACGGCACGGGCAAAGTCCACTGGCACTGTCGCCAACTCCTTTTGTTTGCTTTGTTTCTTCCATAGTCGTTCTCTAATAGAAATACACCTTTATGCGTGGGTACTGTTTTTGTCTGTCTAACTTAGCCCATTTTGCCGTGTCGGTGGCATGTGTGTTCGTGGACGTCTACTCGTTGCCTAAACTCGAAATTCCATAACATCAACAGCGCCAAAGGGTGGAGGTCAAAGGTCAATATCGCCCATAATTCGCGATCACGAGAAGACAAAAACGCGATTCCACGCCGAGTTCAATGTCCATACTCAGCTAAAATCGAAGCAAAAAACCGGATCCGGTTTTTACTAAAAACGAAAGAGTTCACAATCACAATCACAATACTTTATTGTCCCTTGTGAGGGAAATTCATGTGGAGTGTAGCAGCATATTAAGACATATAAAACAAATGTACATGCAATATACACAATGTAAAAATAAAAAGACTAAAAGTAATAACAGTTATATCGGTTAAATAAATAAATAAATAAATTAAATATGTTAAATAAGTTAAATAAGTTAAATAAGTTACAACAGTTTTTAAAAAGTTAAGTTAAAGTTAAATCATCTCACAAATCATCTCAGGCTCACTCAGTGTCAGACTGGCAGAGATGGAGGGGAACGAAGGTCAGTTACTCATTCATTAGTCTTATTGACGAGGGGACAAAAGAGTTTCGAGTGCGGTTCAGTTTGCAGTGAGGGAGTTGAAAGCGACGGCCAGAAGGAAGTAGTTTATAGCATGGAAACAGGGGATGTTCGGGGTCTGAGGAGACATTCCTTCCCTTTCTCTCTGCCCGTTGCCTGTATAAATCCTCTAGACTGGTCTGCTTTTTTCCCACCACCTTGCTACTAACCCTGACTGTTCGTGCCAGAGTGTTGCGATGCACGATACTCAGGCCGCCGTACCACACAAGAAACCCAAATGTAATAGAGCTTTCTATGTAGCATCTGTAGAAGGTTTGTAGAACATGTGTGCTGACACTAAGTGACCTGAGCTTGCGTAAGAAATACAGAGTTCGCAGTTTTTGTATTAATTTGATAAAAACGAACCAATACGTATGCAAAAACGAACTAGGATATCATTGAGGAGTACTTGATTCCTCTGTTTTTGTGTGAAATTACTAAGAAACGCGAGGAGCAAGACAATCGAATTGGTTGAGTACCTTTAAGCAGAGACATAAAATAATTAAACTACGCGAGACGGCACTATTTTGATCGCCCATTTCAGAGCCATTACCTGCATCGCTCTGTGAAATAGTCGACGCTTTCTTATCGATTTGTCGAAGTCACAGCTCGCCATCTGTATAATGTGTTGTGGTCGCCACACAAACTACGTCAGTCTTTGAACAGCGGCTAGTAGAGACTGGTGCTCGTTGTCTGGTCGAGTTCTGTTGTTCGGCCGTCGGGACGGAGAGTAAACATGTCGTCCAAGTGTTCGAAGCTGATGACATCTCTTTGGGTCATTTCGCTTCTATTTTGGTCTTTCATTTAGCTTGTCTCTACAGCTGGACAGGTGCAGACGACGCGTGGAAGGAAAGATAATACATGAACGTTATTATAATTCAAAAGTACACTTTATTGATCACATGGAACGTTTAACGCCACGTTAATACAATTATAATATGCGCTGGGGTGTTTTTTTAACCCTTACAAAAGAATGGATACCTGATTGAAAAGAAAAAATTGAGATGTTGCAATGATGATGTTTCGGTTACTGCTGTTGTTTTTGTTATTGCTGCTGCTGCTGCGTTCTATGGTTCGATAGTGTTAGTGTGATTCTTGGCGACAACCACAAGGAGTTTCGTTCACATCCTCATAAAATCGAATGCCCTAGACCTATTACGGAATAAATAGCTCACAGGAAAGGGACACACGAAGAAACAAACAGAAGGGTGTTGTGTGGACCGGGAGTGCCCTGAGCCCACTGGTGTTTATCGCAGAGGAGGAACTAATAAGCAGAAAGACTGGTACGAGGGGTATTCTCCGGAAGCAATTGTATTCACACGACCTGGCAGTGGTACAACTTTCAGAATGGAAGGACATGTTCAGAAGACATGGACTGGAAGATAATCTGGAGAAGACGGAGGTACTATTGGTGGGGCAGCAAAACTGAGAGCTGGAAATAGACATAGAGGGGAAGACACTAAAACAAACAGACAGTTTTGTATACGTGCAGGAGCGATATTCAGGAATGGTAACCCATATACCGAAATTTGAAGTAGGATAAAGGCAGAGGCGAACGCTTGGAGGAAAGTCGATGGTGTGATGTGACAGAGGCGCAAATTGCGTAAACTCAAAGGAAAGATGCTCTACTCGTGTGTTACCCCGGCATACCTGTATGGTCTAGACACTATGGCACTGATATACAAACAACAAGAAAGGGTGCAGGTATGAGAAGATAACTGGGTTAGTCGAATTGCGGGAGTGGGATGTGATCAGCGAAGAATGGAGGAGCTGAGAGGTTGGATGGCCTTGGAAGAGGCTGGTGAAGAGTTGACTGGGGTGGGCTGGGCAAGTGGAGAGAATGGGAGGATGGCGGCTGCCAAAGTAAGCAGCTGCCCAGAGTGTGGAGGGTAGAAGGAGGCGAGGAAGACCTAGACTGCGATGGGAGGACAGTCCCAGAGTGTGGAGGAAATAAGGTGGCGAGGAAGACCTAGACTGCGATGGGAGGACAGTCCCAGAGTGTGGAGGGAAGGAGGTGGCGAGGAAGACATAGACTGCGATGGGAGGACTGTCCCAGAAAGTGGAGGGTAGAAGGAGGCGAGGAAGACCTATACTGCGATGGGAGGCCTGTCCTAGAGTGTGGAGGGAAGGAGGAGGCGAGGTAGACCTACAATGCGATGGGAGGACTGTCCCAAGAGTGTGGAGGGAAGAAGGAGGCGAGAAAGACCTACACCGCAATGGGAGGAGTGTCCCAGATTGTGGAAGGAAGGAGGAGGCGAGGAAGACCTAGACTGTGATCGGAGGACTGTCCCAAAGTATGGAGGGAAGAAAGTGGCTAGGAAGACCAAGACTGGGATGGGAGGACTGTCCCAGATTGTGGAGGGAAGAAGGAGGCGAGGAAGACCCAGACTGCGATGGGAGGTCTGTCCCAGAGTGTGGAGGGAAGGAGGAGGCGAGGAAGACCTAGAGTGCGATGGGATGCCTGTCCCAGAGTGTGGAGGGAAGGAGGAGGCGAGGAAGACCTAGACTGCGATGGGAGGCCTGTCCCAGAGTGTGGAGGGAAGGAGGAGGCGAGGAAGACCTAGAGTGCGATGGGAGGACTGTCCCAGAGTGTGGATGGAAGAAGGAGGCGAGGAAGACCTAGACTGCGATGGGAGGACTGTCCCAGAGTGTGGAGGGAAGGAGGAGGCGAGGAAGACCTACACTGCGATGGGAGGACTGTCCCAGAGTGTGGAGGGAAGTAGGATGCGAGGAAGACCTAGACTGCGATGGGAGGACTGTCCCAGAGAGTGGAGGGAAGGAGGAGGCAATGAAAACCTAGAGTGCGATAGGAGGACTGTCCCAGAGTGTGGAGGGAAGGAGGAGGCGAGGAAGACCTACAGTGCGATAGGAAGACTGTCCCAGTGTGTGGAGGGAAGAAGGAGGCGAGGAAGACCTAGACTGCGATGGGAGGACTGTCACAGAGTGTGGAGGAAAGGAGGAGGCGAGGAAGACCTAGAGTGCGATGGGAGGATTGTCCCAGAGTGTGGAGGGAAGAAGGAGGCGAGGAAGGCCTACACTGCGATGGGAGGACTGTCCCAGAGTGTGAAGGGGGGGAGGAGGGTAGGAAGTCCTAGTCTGCTATGAGAGGACTGTCCCAGAGTGTGGAGGGAAGAAGGAGGCGAGGAAAACCTAGAGTGCGATAGGAGGACTGTCCCAGAGTGTGGATGGAAGAAGGAGGCGAGGAAGACCTAGACTGCGAATGGAGGACTGTCCCAGAGTGTGGAAGGAAGGTGGAGGCGAGGAAGACCTAGACTGCGATGGGAGGACTGTCTCAGAGTGTGGAGGGAAGAAGGAGGCGAGGAAGACCTAGACTGCGATGGGAGGACTGTCCCAGAGTATGGAGGGAAGGAGGAGGCGAGGAAGACCTATACTGCGATGGGAGCACTGTACCAGAGTGCGGAGGGAAGGAGGAGGCGAGGAAGACCTAGACTGCGATAGGAGGACTGTCCCAGAGTGTGGAGGGAAGGAGGAGGCGAGGAAGACCTACAGTGCGATAGGAAGACTGTCCCAGTGTGTGGAGGGAAGAAGGAGGCGAGGAAGACCTAGACTGCGATGGGAGGACTGTCACAGAGTGTGGAGGAAAGGAGGAGGCGAGGAAGACCTAGAGTGCGATGGGAGGATTGTCCCAGAGTGTGGAGGGAAGAAGGAGGCGAGGAAGGCCTACACTGCGATGGGAGGACTGTCCCAGAGTGTGGAGGGGGGGAGGAGGGTAGGAAGTCCTAGTCTGCTATGAGAGGACTATCCCAGAGTGTGGAGGGAAGAAGGAGGCGAGGAAAACCTAGAGTGCGATAGGAGGACTGTCCCAGAGTGTGGATGGAAGAAGGAGGCGAGGAAGACCTAGACTGCGAATGGAGGACTGTCCCAGAGTGTGGAAGGAAGGTGGAGGCGAGGAAGACCTAGACTGCGATGGGAGGACTGTCTCAGAGTGTGGAGGGAAGAAGGAGGCGAGGAAGACCTAGACTGCGATGGGAGGACTGTCCCAGAGTATGGAGGGAAGGAGGAGGCGAGGAAGACCTATACTGCGATGGGAGCACTGTACCAGAGTGCGGAGGGAAGGAGGAGGCGAGGAAGTCCTAGTCTGCGATGGGAGGACTGTCTCAGAGTGTGGAGGGAGGGAGGAGGGGAGGAAGTCCTAGTCTGCTATGAGAGGACTGTCCCAGAGTGTGGAGGGAAGGAGGAGGCGAGGAAGACCTAGACTTCGATGTTAGGACTGTCTCAGAGTGTGGAGGGAAGGAGGAGGCGAGGAAGACCTAGACTGCGATGGGAGGACTGTCCCAGAGTGTGGAGGAAAGGAGGAAGCGAGGAAGACCTAGAGTGCGATGGGAGGACTGTCCCAGAGTGTGGAGGGAAGAAGGAGGCGAGGAAGGCCTACACTGCGATGGGAGGACTGTCCCAGAGTGTGGAGGGAGGGAGGAGGGGAGGAAGTCCTAGTCTGCTATGAGAGGACTGTCCCAGAGTGTGGAGGGAAGGAGGAGGCGAGGAAGACCTAGACTTCGATGTTAGGACTGTCTCAGAGTGTGGAGGGAAGGAGGAGGCGAGGAAGACCTAGAGTGCGATGGGAGGACTGTCCTAGATTGTGGAGGGAAGAAGGAGGCGAGGAAGACCAAGACTGCGATGGGAGGCCTGTCCCAGAATGTGGAAGGAAGGAGGAGGCGAGGAAGACCTAGACTGCGATGGTAGGACTGTCCCAGAATGTGGAGGGAAGTAGGAGACGTGGAAGACCTAAATTGCGAAGGGAGGCCTGTCCCAATGTGTGGAGGGAAGGAGGAGGCGAGGAAGACCTAGACTATGATGGGAGGATTGTCCCAGATTGTGGAGGGAAGGAGGATGCGAGGAAGACCTAGACTGCGATGGGAGGACTGTCCCAGAGTGTGGAGGGAAGGAGGAGGCGAGGTAGACCTAGACTGCGATGGGAGGACTGTCCCAGAGTGTGGAGGGAAGGAGGAGGCAATGAAAACCTAGAGTGCGATAGGAGGACTGTCCCAGAGTGTGGAGGGAAGGAGGAGGCGAGGTAGACCTAGACTGCGATGGGAGGACTGTCCCAGAGTGTGGAGGGAAGTAGGATGCGAGGAAGACCTAGACTGCGATGGGAGGACTGTCCCAGAGTGTGGAGGGAAGGAGGAGGCAATGAAAACCTAGAGTGCGATAGGAGGACTGTCCCAGAGTGTTGAGGGAAGGAGGAGGCGAGGAAGACCTACAGTGCTATAGGAAGACTGTCCCAGTGTGTGGAGGGAAGAAGGAGGCGAGGAAGACCTAGACTGCGATGGGAGGACTGTCACAGAGTGTGGAGGAAAGGAGGAGGCGAGGAAGACCTAGAGTGCGATGGGAGGACTGCCCCAGAGTGTGGAGGGAAGAAGGAGGCGAGGAAGGCCTACACTGCGATGGGAGGATTGTCCCAGAGTGTGGAGGGGGGGAGGAGGGGAGGAAGTCCTAGTCTGCTATGAGAGGACTGTCCCAGAGTGTGGAGGGAAGAAGGAGGCGAGGAAAACCTAGAGTGCGATAGGAGGACTATCCCAGAGTGTGGAGGGAAGGAGGAGGCGAGGAAGACCTAGAGTGGGATGGGAGGACTGTCCCAGGGTGTGGATGGAAGAAGGAGGCCAGGAAGACCTAAACTGCGAATGGAGGACTGTCCCAGAGTGTGGAGGGAAGGTGGAGGCGAGGAAGACCTAGACTGCGATGGGAGGACTGTCTCAGAGTGTGGAGGGAAGAAGGAGGCGAGGAAGACCTAGACTGCGATGGGAGGACTGTCGCAGAGTGTGGAGGGAAGGAGGAGGCGAGGAAGACCTATACTGCGATGGGAGGACTGTACCAGAGTGTGGAGGGAAGGAGGAGGCGAGGAAGTCCTAGTCTGCGATGGGAGGACTGTCCCAGAGTGTGGAGAGAAAGAGGAGGCGAGGAATACCTACACTGCGATGGGAGGAATGTCCCAAGATTGTGGAGTGACGAAGGAGGCGAGGAAGACCTACAGTGCGATAGGAAGACTGTCCCAGTGTGTGGAGGGAAGAAGGAGGCGAGGAAGACCTAGACTGCGATGGGAGGACTGTCCCAGAGTGTGGAGGAAAGGAGGAGGCGAGGAAGACCTAGAGTGCGATGGGAGGACTGTCCCAGAGTGTGGAGGGAGGGAGGAGGGGAGGAAGTCCTAGTCTGCTATGAGAGGACTGTCCCAGAGTGTGGAGGGAAGGAGGAGGCGAGGAAGACCTAGACTTCGATGTTAGGACTGTCTCAGAGTGTGGAGGGAAGGAGGAGGCGAGGAAGACCTAGAGTGCGATGGGAGGACTGTCCCAGATTGTGGAGGGAAGAAGGAGGCGAGGAAGACCTAGACTGCGATGGGAGGCCTGTCCCAGAATGTGGAGGGAAGGAGGAGGCGAGGAAGACCTAGACTGCGATGGGAGGACTGTCCCAGAATGTGGAGGGAAGTAGGAGGCGTGGAAGACCTAAATTGCGAAGGGAGGCCTGTCCCAATGTGTGGAGGGAAGGAGGAGGCGAGGAAGACCTAGACTATGATGGGAGGACTGTCCCAGATTGTGGAGGGAAGGAGGATGCGAGGAAGACCTAGACTGCGATGGGAGGACTGTCCCAGAGTGTGGAGGGAAGGAGGAGGCAATGAAAACCTAGAGTGCGATAGGAGGACTGTCCCAGAGTGTGGATGGAAGGAGGAGGCGAGGAAGACCTAGACTGCGATGGGAGGACTGTCCCAGAGTGTGGCGGGAAGTAGGAGGCGTGGAAGACCTAAATTGCGAAGGGAGGCCTGTCCCAATGTGTGGAGGGAAGGAGGAGGCGAGGAAGACCTAGACTATGATGGGAGGTCTGTCCCAGATTGTGGAGGGAAGGAGGATGCGAGGAAGACCTAGACTGCGATTGGAGGACTGTCCCAGAGTGTGGAGGGAAGGAGGAGGCAATGAAAACTTAGAGTGCGATAGGAGGACTGTCCCAGTGTGTGGAGGGAAGGAGGAGGCGAGGAAGACCTACAGTGCGATAGGAAGCCTGTCCCAGTGTGTGGAGGGAAGAAGGAGGCGAGGAAGACCTAGACTGCGATGGGAGGACTGTCACAGAATGTGGAGGAAAGGAGGAGGCGAGGAAGACCTAGAGTGCGATGGGAGGACTGTCCCAGAGTGTGGAGGGAAGAAGGAGGCGAGGAAGGCCTACACTGCGATGGGAGGACTGTCCCAGAGTGTGGAGGGGGGAGGAGGGAAGGAAGTCCTAGTCTGCTATGTGAGGACTGTCCCAGAGTGTGGAGGGAAGAAGGAGGCGAGGAAAACCTAGAGTGCGATAGGAGGACTGTCCCAGAGTGTGGAGGGAAGGAGGAGGCGAGGAAGACCTAGAGTGGGATGGGAGGACTGTCCCAGAGTGTGGATGGAAGAAGGAGGCGAGGAAGACCTAGACTGCGATGGGAGGACTGTCCCAGAGTGTGGAGGGAAGGTGGAGGCGAGGAAGACCTAGACTGCGATGGGAGGACTGTCTCAGAGTGTGGAGGGAAGAAGGAGGCGAGGAAGACCTAGACTGCGATGGGAAGACTGTCCCAGAGTGTGGAGGGAAGGAGGAGGCGAGGAAGACCTATACTGCGATGGGAGGACTGTACCAGAGTGTGGAGGGAAGGAGGAGGCGAGGAAGTCCTAGTCTGCGATGGGAGGACTGTCCCAGAGTGTGGAGGGAAGGAGGAGGCGAGGAAGACCTAGACTTCGATGTTAGGACTGTCTCAGAGTGTGGAGGGAAGGAGGAGGCGAGGAAGACCTAGAGTGCGATGGGAGGACTGTCCCAGAGTGTGGAGGGAAGAAGGAGCCGAGGAAGACCTAGACTGCGATGGGAGGACTGTTCCAGTGTTTGGAGGGAAGAAGGAGGCGAGGAAGACCTAGACTGCGATGGGAGGCATGTCCCAGAGTGTGGAGGGAAGGAGGAGGCGAGGAAGACCTAGACAGCGGTGAGAGGAATGTACCAGAGTGTGGAGGGAAGGAAGAGGCGAGGAAGACCTAGACTGCGATGGGAGGACTGTCACAGACTGTGGAAGGAAGTAGGAGGCGAGGAAGACCTAGACTGCGATGGGAGGACTGCCCCAGATTGTGAAGGGAAGGATGAGGCGAGGAAGACCTAGACTGCGAAGGGGAGACTGCCCCAGAGTGTGGAGGGAAGAAGGAGGCGAGGAAAACCTAGAGTGCGATAGGAGGACTGTCCCAGAGTGTTGAGGCGAGGAAGACCTAGATTGCGATGGGAGGAATGTCCCAGAGTGTGGAGGGAAGAAGGAGCCGAGGAAGACCTAGACTGCGATGGGAGGACTGTTCCAGAGTTTGGAGGGAAGAAGGAGGCAAGGAAGACCTAGACTGCGATGGGAGGACTGTCCCAGAGTGTGGAGGGAAGGAGGAGGCGAGGAAGACCTAGTCTGCGATAGGAGGACTGTCCCAGAGTGTTCCCTCCACACTCTTGGACAGGCTTCCATCGCAGTCTAGGTCTTCCTCGCCTCCTACTTCCCTCCACAACTACATGTGGTGGTCCTTAGTGTCTTTAACCTGCAACTGGTCTCATCCGTAGAGCGCATAAGCACAGTAGTTAGAGCACTGGACTGCAATCGAGAGATTCTGGGTTACAAATCTATGTTTTCCTGTTTGGAAACTCCTCATTTTTCTAATACAGACTGTCTGGCCATATACATTGGTTGGTATTTTGTTAATGATTATTCTTCGCTCAGTATTTGCAGCGTTGCTGAACCATTTTCAGAGAAGTCTAGATGGTGTTCGAATGAACATTAATAAGGAGTAAAGTATAAAACGCTCTGTTCAGTCCCTAGGACCGGTCATCGCGCTATGTTAGAATGTACTTTTTATTTGTATCCAAAGGACGCAGGCAAGAACACGTCAACATGTTTACTCGAGTCAGAGTCTTTTGGTTTGAGAATACGGCAACCCACCCGACAACCCACCCGAAAACCCACCATTTGACCTCTGTTTCACAGGTACAAGTTAAATACTTTTTCAAACAAGGACATGTCTGTCTACGTCAAATCATGACATGCCTTGCTACCCAACAAATGTTCATTCAGAAAACACACCCGAGCGGGACGCAACTGACGGAGACGCCTCCGAGTGAATGCAGCGATGTGGAACGGCTGACGAGTGCAAGCCAGAAATTGAATGACAACGAATGAGTCGATCGATGCAGTTGTGAGTTCGGCGACCGCGAAAACAACGAAATACCAAGTGTTCGATTTAGCAGGCGCCAGGACAACAATAGCTGCTCGCATCGGCATTCGTTGTCTCTCTGGTGCTTTACACCTCTGCCTTCCGGCGCCAAATCTACCAGGCTAAAAGGTAAATGTGGCGGACTCAGGGAATTTGATCTAAAATAGGACGTGCGCTATATTAGATACTGCATGAAAAATCTGGTAACCACGCACAGTGGTTGTGAGAGCGACGACTGTATACACAACAATGTGGTTTTAGTAATACTCGAGCAGAATAATGATGATGATGATGTGGACGACGACGATGACGACGACGAAGACGATGATGATGGTGATGATGACTTTCACACAAAACTGTTTGTTCAAGTACCACATACCTCTAAGCCCACTGCGTGAACTGTGCAAAATATCATCTGCACTGATCGTGTAGGTACTTGTACATTTGAGTGAACTATGGTAGATTACTCCCCACAAATAGCTGAGTAAATCAAAGCAGATGGGACTAATACATTGCCGTCAAAATGTAGTCTGTGAAATGATGACTTATTTATCAAGCTGCCAGACGGATACAGTGTTCAAATAAAACATAATATATAGCTACATTATACAGTGCAGACATGTTACATTTTCCGTTCCAGATGTTTCGCTCGGAAACACGTCCCTGCGAGCGATACCACCAATACCCGCGTAACATCGAATTACCGGGGAATTAATTGAAGTTGTTTCAATTATTAATTCAATGTGCAACGTCCAGCACGTGTTCATGCATGCCGTGCCGGCCTCGCCGAGTCAAGCAAAACTCGACACTGTTGAAATTTTTCGACAGACTTTGCTCGTAAATTCCGATAATTTCAGCGTGTGAAGTTAAGTTATTAGAGATTACCGACAAACTTGTAAGATTTTGCTCGGCTGATCGATGTGGATTCACAATGACGCTGAAGCGAGCGAACACCTTATTGTTACCTTCACTCCATATTCGTCACGCCTGCCTGTGATTATATAATCGTTCGTTGGCCACCATGTCGGGAGACAAACGAACGCGTAGTAAGGCCCTGTCAATCTGGTTATGGGTGAACGGGCAATCAGGTCGGCAATAGAGACTCCGCACAAAGAGTCTCTGCACAAAGAGTCTACGCACAAAGAAGACAACTTTGCGGCATTTGTTCGCTCGGCTCCGGCTAGTTTGAGTGACAAACTTGATAGCATCATGACACACCAGGCTAGCCTGGGAAACACTGTCAAACATCGAAGACGGATTTATGAGCCAGTCGACTGTGATTGCGGACCTAAGTGAATCAGTCGAATGTAATGCCGAAACATAAAAGACAAACAAAACTATGTTGCGGAAATGGGCAAGGTGATCGATAAATCAAACCGCGAACTGCAATTCGCCACCACAGCTATCGCCAAACTCGAGATGAAACTGAATGTATCGGAAAGACACTCCCGCGGTTTCAAAGTTCGTTTGCTCGGTGCGCCTGAGACAAGCGAGGAAGGCTGCATCTCCATCGTAGATCACATTTTTCAAAACAAGTTTGAGGTAAAGGGCGATGCCATTGAATATGCACACCGAACTGGTAAACCGCAAAAAGGGAACGCTCGACACATCATTGCGCGTTTTTATAGCAGAGATGTACGGGGATCAGTGATGAGAGCAGCGCGTGTGAAGCTCGGGAATACACCGTACCGCCTCATGGATGACCTGACTAATGTGGACTTAACAGAGAAACAACGAATTCGCCCTTACATGGAGGATATGTTGAAGAGTAATAAAAGGTCGACTTTCCGAAATGGGAAGTTATACGCGGAGGGCCGTGAAGTTGCTGCAGAAGACATAAACACATTCCTGAACAATCTTCATCAAGGCACTGGCTAATATTCATAGCCATGTAACGATAGGGCTGTATACTACGAGCCTATAGTATAACGATAGGGCTGTATACTACGAGCCTATATTATAACTATAGGGCTGTATACTACGAGCCTATAGTATAACTATAGGCCTGTATACTACGAGCCTATAGTATAACTATAGGGCTGTATACTACGAGCCTATAATATAACTATAGGGCTGTATACTACGAGCCTATAATATAACTATAGGGCTGTATACTACGAGCCTATAATATAATTCGTTGTAATTTTATAATATTGCATAATTGCCTTTATAATTGATGTCAATTGTTTTTGGAAAACACGCTCCATACCTTCGTGTTTTGTAATGTAATGGTGCAAACTGCATCAGCATTTATGTTCAACGTTTTCATTGCTTTATTCTTCATATGTTTGTAACAGTTGCTCCACATACGGAAGCATATGTATGACTTAATCCCACCCTGGTGCACTATAATAAATATGTGTACTACAGTGTATGGCGTACAATTTAAATTTAAATGATAATTCTTTGGAGGAGAGAATACTGTCAAACTGTGGAGGTCCGATTGCCGAGGCGTGTTGGCAACCAGGTGCGTGTGAAGACAGTGCGGACAGTGGGTCTCTACATTGCAGTGATCGTTAGAGGCGAGCCGGACAGCGTACGGCAACGACACGCGTAGGCAGTGAAGTGTGTCACCTACGGATGTAGTGGCTGGATGCGACCGCGTGGTCGACGACTAAGGCGGGGTGCGACAGCGTCATGGGTGCCCGGGTAAGGTTATAGCGGCAGTTCATCATGGCATCGCGTGAATGCAACGATCGGGGAGCGGATCACGGTCTGACCTGTCGGAGATCGGCCGGGATCGCGCGGCTAAACCGGACCGTCGAGAATGAGCGAACGGACTGTTAATGACTACGTAGCTCAACCATACGTAATGAGGTGACACTTTGATATCCGAATTAGTTGTCATAAATTTACATAATGTCGGCTAGCCATCGTTGCCTGAAGGACATTCTATGTTAGTGTGAACCAGAGACAGTTATCAGGGTATTTTCAGATAGATATAATACCGTTGTTAGTAAACAAAGTCTGTGTGGAGTCGGACTTGTTGAGTATCAACACTTGACAGTGCTTTTTTGTTGGCGCTACAATTATTTTTAATATTGGACGGACAGTTCTACTACAGTGCAACACGCTTATAACGAACACGGATACAACGAATTGACGGATATACCGAAACAATTTCTTACGTACGGATTTTTTCCCTATCTTTTCCATTATAAGCGTTCACGCATATTACGAACACGGGTATAACGAATTCACGGTTATTGCGAACACCTTTTCCCGAACAAATTTCGCCGTATAACGAATTTCTGTACAACTGAAAATCGCCCGGTTGTTCGCAAATGCTTTCCGCCCGGGACCTGGAAGCCATGCCGTGGCCGCGTAGAGCGCCAGTGCCAAAGTAATTAGGTCAATGAGGGAACTCATCCGTAACAAGGCTACGCAGTCAGATGACGCTACAGCGCACTGCGATTGGCTTGAGGATTTTCTTTTGTCTGGTGCCCTAGCCAACAACAAACAAACAAACAAACGTCAATGGAGGACAACTCCAAACAAATTAACTAGTTGTAAAGTTGTTGTCCCCTCCGTCTTCCTTCCTTCCTTCCGGCTTAAGAAGATCGGAGCCTTACCTCGGGTATGTCGCTCGCCAAGCCGTGTGCATCATCGTGTTGTGGTGATGCGCTGTCTATATCCACCCCGTTGTACTCGCAGAGCGTTCGGGTACGTACGCTTCGATGAAGCATCCTTAGCTTGGTGTACTGGTACACGAAGAAGTCTATATGGACGGGTAGGTGATAAGTTCCCTTGTTCAGCTGCATCTCGTAGACCCGGTCGACAACGACGACGACGACGACGTCGATTTACCCAGACGCAGCAATCGTTGATCAGGTTCGACGCGCCGACGTTCGTGCAGTACTTCATGTCGACTCGCGTGATTGTGCATAGCCACTGTTCCCAAAAATGTTATGATGTCGGCGATGATGGCCTTGTCGGGGTCCGCGTCCCCCTAGCGCCGCGCCGAAGACACCCACGGAAGCACGGCTTCGGATCGTATTCCACGATCTGGTACACGAGATCGACGATGTGCCCATGCTGCAGGTACCAGCGTAGCAGGGGCGTAGTGAGGAGGATTTTGTTACTGAAGAAACTTCCCAAGAGCGTTAAGGACGGTTCAGCAGGTCGTGGTCTTCGGCGAATCGACGCATGAAAGGGACATCGTGGCATGTGCTTTGTGATGTAAACGTTCTTAAAAACGTCTGCATCTACCCGAATCGATAGCGAAGGTCGTCCGGCACGGTGATGTCGCATTCGACCAGGCCGGATAAGTTGTCGTCTAGAAAAGTGGCCTCGCTATAGGACTTCATCGTCGGTTCTTTCCTCGTCGTCCGCCACTCGCATTCCCGCATCTCGACGACCGTGAAGAAGCGGCGAAGGTACGCCGTGATGATGCTCATCTCGGCGAAGAGTTCGGTCATGGGCCTACCGGCGACCCTGTTCACCTCCTTTCCCGTGCTCTGGGAACCTTGAAAGAAGTACCCGTGAAACTGGTATGCCGTTCTCGTTTTTCTCTACACCTGCCGTCGACACTGTACTTGCCTACTCGTTTCTATGGGACGTTGAGT
Source organism: Escarpia spicata (assembly GCA_963995525.1). Taxonomy (NCBI): domain Eukaryota; kingdom Metazoa; phylum Annelida; class Polychaeta; order Sabellida; family Siboglinidae; genus Escarpia; species Escarpia spicata. Next base: position 13,957,990 of record OZ023209.1, on the reverse strand, counting down.
TGGCGTACGACCGCTCTCGTTTGGGAGCTGACCCACGACAGCCATTCAGTGGCCATGCGACCGTACCGGTTCATGCGTTCCGGACGAAATCTGGTATATTTGCGACGACGCGGGTACCACAAGGTTGCCATCTCCTGTGTCAAAGCCCAGAGGTATGGCCGTTCGCGTCGTAGACGAACACGGACCGGCACGTCCTGCGACGTCCTACGCGTATTCGCTGTTCCATAGCATGGTGATCGCTGCATCGTGATGGCGGACGAAAACACCTGGGACGAAGCACCTGGGACGAAGTGGGTCGTCGTCGGCAGATCGCTGAATAGATGGAGGAGCGTCAGTCCGAGTACACTGATACCGTCCTTGAACGTGTAGATGCGTCGGTGTCTGTAGAAGGCGAAATGCTTGTCGACGGCCTCGAGGAAACGGACGACGTATTGGTTGATATACCACACGAGAAAGTCTCGTAACGTCGTTATAGCTTCCTTGCGCCACACGGCCCGGCATCGATCGTAGGCTTCGTCGGAGATGGCCTCCCGTTTCAGGTGACTGCAGAAGGCATGTTTCAGAGGGAGCTCGCGGTCGTTCAGTTTCCACAGGTCGTCGAGATACTCGTAAGGTAAAGTTCCCTTCGTCAGCTCGCACCCGTAAGCCTTTACGTAACTGTCGTAACCGACTCCCCGCGCGAGATAGTTCGTGATGTCGAGGAACTTGAGCGTAGGTGCCGACAGGCATGTGAAGTTGTTGTTCCTCTTGATCACAAACCCCGACGGCCCCTCCCGCTCGACATCCCCGGCGACGGTCGTACCAGCAGCTACAGCAACAGTGGAACAGACCGAAACGAAGGCTGGAGCAGTCTGGGCGGCTTTCGCTGGTTAGGCGGCACCGAGATCTCATAGGAGGGGTGGGCGAGATACTTCTTTACAACGTTCATGTCTTACTTCCCCGAATTGAAGCCGAGGACGGGGAGCTGAGCGAGGTGCACGCGCAACCGCTTGATGAGGACTGTGCATGGGTTACACCTCTCCACCTCCGGAGACGTCACCTTGTCGTCGTCGTTGTCCTTCCCTCCGCCGTCGGCGGTACATCCGTCCCCACCAGCCTCGTGTTTGTCGGCGTCGTGGTCGTCACCGCCACCCGTCGCCTTTTCTCTCCGCTCGGCCTCAAGTGAGGAGAGAACTTCGTTGAAATCCCCGTCTGTGACAAAGCACCGCGCCGAATCCTACCCGGGGACGTTCGACGCCTGGCTCACGCTCAAAAGTTTGTACCTACCTAGCCTCTGACGTCTGCCGCTGTTCGGCGGCAGCCCCTCGGTGTCGGTGTAGCACTTAAAATCGAACGCCGCCCTGTTTGGGTAGTAGTTCAAGGCCTGGGGCATATCTATACCTTCGTCCTCGAGTTGTTGGTAGGCGGACGGTTTTATATGGTAGATACCGCCGGCATAGCGAATCGCCACACTACCTACAGCGATACAACCGACAAAAGATCTTCACGTCTCGTATGTAAGAATAGTGAGCGTGGTACAGATTCATGTTCTGGGAGACCGGTTAGCGGTACACCGATCGCCGGATCTATCCCGCAGTCGTCGTCTCTCCTTCGCACGGTTCCACCAGTCGATATACGGGCACGGTCGAGTTCGTATAGCGTGAGGCCAACGAAGGTGTGCGCTTCTACTGGTCCGACAGACCCCACGTTCTACTGGGTGTAGAGCGCCTCCGTCGCCTTCTCCAAACCGCCCAGGGAGCACCTTTGACTCCAGTCCAGGCAGCGAAAGAGACACATGTGGTCGGTGTAGTGTCTGCAGGTGTTTTCGTCGTTCTCGAGGCTTACGATCGCTCTGTTGTTGCTCATGTGTAACATCGAGACATCGGACGGACGATAGCATTAATGAAGAAGGTGGTGTTAGTCACCAGTTTGGCCATCCAAGCCATATTGCAGGACGTCCGTGAGGCTGCCGGATACGACAGATGAAGGCCTCGAAATCTTCGGCGTTGGTGCCGAGAACGGGTTGCTCCAGGTACCGACCGCAGCAGTTACACGACGAGTGATAATACCTATACCGCTGTCGCCCTTACATTTATCCGGGCGTCAAATTATAACCGGGTAACTTTTTAATTGGTGTATATATATGTCTATATATATGTCTATATATATATACACCAATTAAAAAATGTTTGCTTCACACAGAATAAACAATTTCTGTCATAAAACAGTTTCCTTTCCACGCACACATCACGTGACTTACTATTACACGTGGTCACACGTCTGAAATAGCAAATTGTAATGATGTACTGTAACTATATTATGTATTACGACCACAAACGAAACATTTTTAACTACTGGATATTATATATCACTATGTGATCTACTGGTGCCAAATAGTATGCCTTACATATGCACATAAACATCACCCGGATAAAATTTAATGCCCGGATAAATGCAAGCGCGACACCGTCCCGTCTCCTGGAATCGAAGAATGAAGCCGAAACTCATGTTGATTTTGAAGGCGTGCATCTGTTTTTCGAATACGCCGCGCAGTCGGTCTTCTAGACTGTGCCTGTCCAGACAGGTCGGGCGAAAGTTATACCGCCCATGTACTGGGCCGATTACCTTCGATGTTCATATCGACGACCAATTCTTGTGGAGGATCCGACGTAAGCTATCGGACACGCCGTCGTTGACCGGTGTAGGTGCGTCGTCCGTGTACTCATCGGTGGGCCGGTAGCCTAGTCAGCGGGGGGTGTAGCAGCGGCAGTAGTAACAATCGGTCGATGCTCGGGGGGTCTCCCGCGGTCGGAGTTGGAGTTGGAGTGCCGGCGAAATGACGCCTCCACAAGCACTCCTCTCGTGTGCAATTAGGCCGAATGTATCAGAAGTACCGTCCTCCTATCTTCGTCTTCACGTCGGTCGACACGTGCCGATGTGCCTTTTCAGATGCTCCGTCAACGGAAGCCTCTATCGCAGACAAGACACACGGAAATACCCGGCTTTGCGAATGACGAACCACATGTCTCCCCACCAAAAAAAACGAGCGCTCGTTTACGGTGTCGGCACGCGCGCCATTCACTTCGTCGATTGATTTTTTTAAATTCTACATGAGCGGTTTTTTTAAGCCCGCTTTCGCGTTCAGAAGAATAGCACAAAAGAAGGCATTCCTTGATGTGTTAAATTCGCTTATCATTATCCGTTTTTTTTCCCTCATCGTAAAACCAACACCCTACAGTCGATTAAAAGCACGCCATACGTCCAACCACTTCTCAATAACGACACAACACCTCACTTCACTCAAAAATAGAACATCTATCGACTCGTTAAACTCGCTTATCGGTTTTCTCTCCATAATAATCATATCATCCAGACCGAAATCATCACACAAGACCATAGAAAAATGAGCATACCATTCTCGTATATAGCGCATGCCCGATTAATAAGTTAAAGCCACCGGCCCGCCGTCACAAAACAATCACACGTCGGCATGTGCGCTAACGCGCGCTCAGCCGCCGACCACCGCTTAGCCGAAAAAAATAAAAAAGCGTCGATCGATCCTTTTACTTAGCAGGGAATTATCCACTCCACCATAACACAGGCCTAAGCATATCTCAATTCCCACACACACCACGTCGAATAGATACCGATTCGGTGAATTCCTAAATCCTCTCATTCACACACACACACACACACACACACACACACACACACACACACACACACACACACACACACACACACACACACACACACACACACACACACACACACACACACACACACACACACACACACACACACACACACACACACACACACACACACACACACACACACACACACACACACACACACACACACACACACACACACACACACACACACACACACACACACACACACACACACACACACACACACACACACACACACACACACACACACACACACACACACACACACACACACACACACACACACACACACACACACACACACACACACACACACACACACACACACACACACACACACACACACACACACACACACACACACACACACACACACACACACACACACACACACACACACACACACACACACACACACACACACACACAAACGCACGCGCACACACACACACACAAACGCACGCACACACACACACAAACGCACGCACACACACACACACACACACACCACACATACTCACACACACACACACACACACACACACACACACACACACACACACACACACACACACACACACACACACACACACACACACACACACACACACACACACACACACACACATACACACACTCACAGTACTAGTTCACAACACACAAACCACATAAGGTAGGAAGGGTAAAATGCGTTGAGCAAAAGTAAATCACACAAAATGGGCCACATTAAAACTTAGCAGGGAATTATCCACTCCACCATAACACAGGCCTAAGCATATCTCAATTCCCACACACACCACGTCGAATAGATACCGATTCGGTGAATTCCTAAATCCTCTCATTCACACACACACACACACACACACACACACACACACACACACACACACACACACACACACACACACACACACACACACACACACACACACACACACACACACACACACACACACACACACACACACACACACACACACACACACACACACACACACACACACACACACACACACACACACACACACACACACACACACACACACACACACACACACACACACACACACACACACACACACACACACACACACACACACACACACACACACACACACACACACACACACACACACACACACACACACACACACACACACACACACACACACACACACACACACACACACACACACACACACACACACACACACACACACACACACACACACACACACACACACACACACACACACACACACACACACACACACACACACACACACACACACACACACACACACACAAACGCACACACACACACACACACACACACACACACACACACACACACACACACACACACACACACACACACACACACACACACACACACACACACACACACACACACACACACACACACACACACACACACACACAAACGCACGCACACACACACACGCACACACAAACGCACGCACACACACACACACACACCACACATACTCACACCCCCCCCCCCCCCCCCACACACACACACACACACACACACACACTCACAGTACTAGTTCACAACACACAAACCACATAAGGTAGGAAGGGTAAAATGCGTTGAGCAAAAGTAAATCACACAAAATGGGCCACATTAAAAGATAGGAAAAAAGACAAGTTTTGCTTATTTGGATGATTTCCGGGCCCTGATCCTCTTACATTACTACTCACCACGTTAAAGAAGCAAATTCATCACACAGAAAGGATTATATCGACAAAGAGAGAATACTAAGCGAAAAAGAATACAACAAACGCCGATGTCAGTTATGAATCGACCGCTGTTTTGGACCAGACAACATTTTCTTGAACATTTATATTGAACTCTAATGAATTTTGCTATTTATAATAAAAATAGATAGATAGTTATTATATAGCGCAAATCGTTTAAACGAATAAAATCAGTGCGCTGGTAACTATATATACATAACATAGACTATACAAGAAAACCCAGAAAGCATGAACCACCTGTCGGAACAGATATGTCTTCAGCCGAGATTTAAACTGAGACAAAGTAGGAAGATTCCGCAGACAGACAGGCAGTGAATTCCAAACAGTGGGTGCGGCGAAGCTGAAAGAGCGCTCACCAACATGTATAAGGTTACGTTTACTGACTTTAAAATAATGTTCAGTTTCTCGCTGGAGGACCGGAAGGCGTGTAAGGTTTAATATGTGCACAGCAAGCCGAAAGGTAGGGTGGGAGTGACCCGTCAAGGTGACGGTACATAATAGTTGCCATCATGGATATATTTTCAATAGCTAATTTACACCCGTAGTTAATGTCCATGATAACAAACTAGCTTACACCAATGAACATCAAACAAGCGGCTTCAATTACCACCTTTATTGTGGTGCCATCTACAGATTTGATCACCATTCAATACTCCCAGCTAGAAGAAAGGCACTATAGACAGCACAGCATATATATCGCAAACCATGTAAGTAGGTAACTCTAAACAGCTAGCGTTGTGTTTTATAAACGTCGCCGTTTGGTAGATCAGAAGGAAGTAGTCAAAGGAAACGAACGAACGTAGAAACAGGCAAGTGAACATCGGCGCCTGGAAGGTGATGCACTTAAGATAATCCCAAGTTAGTGTATTAATACATAGATTGTCTCATCACTCCTAACAACACTGGGCTGTTTCCGGCGATCCCAATGGCATTGTGTATTTTTGTTGTATTGTTTATTTTGGAATGAATAAATATTTCCTGTTACTGTTCCATTAATGACTGCCTTGCTTGCTTACTTATTTACTTAATTACTTATTGGTATATTGTTAAATGTTCAAAACAATTGAAACTCCAAACACTACTTAGTCAATCGCAAATTATGTTAGTTGATATGAAATCCTGTAGTTTGTGAATAATTTGTAGTTTGTAGTTTGTGAGTAATTTGTGAGATACGCGCAAACAGAGTTGGTGGTAGTCTACCACTCCACGCCTACGATCATGTATACACTCCACGAATATACCCAGACAGCGAAGTTGTTCGTTTAGTCTCAAGCAAAGCAGTATTTTTACAAGAACACAACTAGTGGCCGGAACCATGGCGTCTGGCAGTGTCCAGTTAGTTTCGGCGCTTCCGTCTGTTGACGTTCTTCTTCTTCGTCTGCGAGTGGTGCGGTTTCTTTAAGGTGTTGACGTCAGCAGCGACCATAACGAGCACCACCGCCACCACGAGGCTAATGGCCACCGTTCCGATCACTTGTGCTTGGTTCGCCTCTCTCAGCGGCGCCAGGATCTTGGGCACCTTCACTCGGTCTAAAAAAGGAATGAAAACTAATGGAGTTTGCCTTATTGGATTTATTAACGAAAGGAAACTGGTGATAGTGTCATATCTGATGTGACAACGAAACGCTAAATGCGATGGACAAATGCGGGAGACAGACATATATACGCACGCACGCACGCACGCACGCACGCACGCACGCACGCACGCACGCACGCAACACACACACTCCCGTAGGATTACGAACGGGCATTCGGGCGTGACAGACAGACAAAACGTGATATATATTATCTGACAGAATAGAAATATTTGCTAGCCAGTGATCGCGATATTGGGGTATGGGTGAAAAGAATAGGGGTAGAATTGACTTAAGCCTTTACGCTTTTTTCTAGCCGCTGTTTCACTGAACTGAGAGACCGACGATTCTTGGTTGATTAGTTCTTTAGTAAGTTCCCTACCCGGCAGAGGAGGTTGGAAACGGGAACGTATTACGTAACATACAGCCTAGATTATCCAGGCGCCGGGAGATGGGAGCACTGTACGGCGGCGAACTCAAGCAGTCGGGCGAAAGTCTGTTAAGGGGTCAGCCCACTGTTGGTTTTCCCATAGGCGACCATGTTAACGTTTTGTCTGATTATAAGAAAACGTGACCTATAAAATGTCTTAAACTTCTCACCTGCTGTTATCATAATCTCATTGACATGCCGATAGATTTTAACAAAAAATTCATTCTTCCAGCTTAGATTTTAACAAAAAATTCATTCTTCCAGCTCTCGTAAAATGCCTGGATGTGTGACACCCGTCAATATTGACAAATGCCGGCAAGAATTACTCCGAAAACAGGTCACACAGACAAATTGCTGCCAAATATCTTTCCGTTTATTCAAATCAACTAGAAATCCACCATTTTACAGTCAACACCTTTTACAATCACACATGAAAATCTCCTTACTCAAATGCACTTATGTCACAGCATGTGAATTTTGTTTAAAAAATCATTTCTAAAAAATACACTGCACTTTTCTTCGTAGGAAGTCTAACTAGAACATGACCCCTTAGAATAGAATAGAATATAATTTTATTCACTCTAACCATATACTGTGGTACATAGAGGATCACAATTTCACAAATACATATATAAATATTAACAGTCTGGATGATAATTACCCATCAGTCTAAACTACTAACCGTGTAAAGTCAGGTTTATACAGGTTCCTGGATAACATACACTAGGCAGAACATCGAACATACCGTTTTAAACCATGCAAGATGAATTTTGCCAGGCTGTGAATTATGTCTGGATCATTGGTCTGTAGCATATGTATAAAATTATATACATTAGGACTCAATCTATTACATGAAGACATATATTTAATTCTCAAGTCGTCCAATTTGGTACATTCATATAAAAAGTGAATTTCATCGCCTATTACACCTCTTTCACAAAGTTTACACAGTCTCTCATTCCTAGGTATATTAAAGTTTCTTCGGTTATTAACAGGTAATTTATATGTTCCTATCCTGAATTGAAATAATTGTTTTTTTAAGTGTTCGGGTAGGATTTCGATATACCTTTCTTTTACATGGGAGATTTTAAAAAGTTGATACATCACATTATTATCATTTACAATTCTGCAGTGCCATAGTTGCTTAAATTGATCACATTCGCATTTGTGTATGATCTTGGCAGCTGTTTTATGATTCTGTGTTAACCATATATAATTAATACCATTACTTTGAAAGATGTTACTAACACATTTAATCCAAGGTGATGAGTGTGCATTTTTACAATGACGATTATATAAAATTGTGTACATGACCTTATTAAGTTTTTTCTCACTACTTTTTAATATTCTTGTCCAATAACAGACCATTCTTTGTTTTATAGTAACTGACGGTGGATATCTTCCTAGCTCTCCATGTAGTTGCATATTATGAGAGAATTTAGACACTCCAAAAATGAATTTACAGAATTTAGTATGCACTTTCTCCAAAATATCAACATTTTCGTAGCCCCACACTTCACAACCATACAATAAAATTGGTTCTATGCACCTGTCAAATAATTTAAGCATAACATCAGTTGGTAGATTCAGTCGCCTGCCCTTTTGTATGAGTGAATACATAGCCTTTGAAGCTTTATCATGTAGCAGTTTTTTGGCTTTAACAAAGGATCCATTCCAATTAAAGCAAATACCCAAATACATATAATCCTCTACTTGATCAAGATCCAAATTACCAAATTTAAATATAGGAATGTTACGTATCCTTGTCTTAGACCTGGCAAAGACCATCATTTTTGTTTTACCGATATTAACTTTCAGTCTATTACAGCTACAGTATTCATTCAGTAGGTTTAGATTCCTTTGCATGTCATGCTCATTGTCAGCCATTATAACAGTGTCATCTGCGTACAGGAGAACAAATAGATTTAACATTCCATTAATGCCATCTTTACTGTCATTATACCGTTTGTCTATAAATGTTAGTGTATTCCATTTCTGTGCTGTGAAGAATGTTTCCATATCATTGAGAAATAGTGCAAATAAGAGTGGCGATAAGTTCTCTCCTTGTCTTAATCCTACATGTGATTCGAAGAACTCTGACTGCACGCCATTGTTCACAACACATGATTTGATTGATTTGTACATATTCAATATAACGTTAAGCACTTTTCCCGATATACCGTATGATATTAGTTTTTTTCCATAATGTTGCTGTGTTGATCGATTCAAAAGCTTTACTATAATCCACAAAAGTGCAGAACAACCTTCTACCTTGACATACAAATAATTCAACAATACATTTGAGTGTAAATATTTGGTCGGTAGTAGAATAACCTTTCCTGAAGCCAGCTTGGGCTTCACTAATAATTTGGTGTGATTTTATAAAGACTGTCAGTCTTTCATTTATAACTGAGGTAAATAATTTTCCTAAGCAGCTAAGAAGGGTTATCCCTCTGTAGTTATCTGGATCATTAATGTCGCCTTTATTTTTATATATTGGTTTTATTATACCAGTGATCCACTCGTGGTATATGACCACTCAGTAAAACAACATTAAAGACTTGTGTTAACACACTTAGTAAAACAACATTAAAGACTTGTGTTAACACACTCAGTAAAACAACATTAAAGACTTGTGTTAACACACACAGATGATTTTCTGAGAAAGCTTTAATCATTTCATTAATGATATTATCTTCCCCACATGCCTTCCCATTTTTCAATCGTTTTACAGTTTTTTTCACTTCTACCTCACAAATTGGTGAATTTAATATCTCGGACTCAGAGTATTCGTTACTTACACTGCTCGGCTTTTTAGTTACATTTATGTTACATTGGAATCCAGCTTCGTTTTCTTTAGTAGAGTTTAATTCGGAGAAATGTTCAAGAAACTCGTCAATAGTTACATTTCCTGTATTTGCTTGCATGGTACTCTTATTTATTATCTTCCAGAAAGCTTTGGGATCATTAGATTCCTTTGCTTTTAGGTCCTCTACAAATTTTTGTCTATGCACTGCCTGAGATTTATTGATAATAGTTGTATACTCCTTTCCAGTTAATTTCATTAGTTTTAAGTTTTCCTCATTTGTATTGTCCTTATATCGCCTTCTTGCTCTGTTAAATGCATTTCTTTTATCACTGCAGTCTACGTCAAACCAATCTTTATATTTATTTGTTTTTGTTATATTTATTTTGGCATATGGCTTAGTTTTGAGCATGCTGCATTCTTTAGCACCATTTAAAAGTAGACCATTAAAGCTTGCAACCAAATCATTAACACTTTCCTTAGTTGCCATGCTGATGTTTTTTTAATATATCATCTAGTAAAATGTTAACTCTCTCAAATTCATTAGTGTTGTTATTAATGGCACATTGAAATTCGGTTTTCTTGTTATGCTCCCATCTTACTTCTGTCCTATTGACACCTGGTTTTATATGGCACGATGTATTCTTTGTCGCTATTAGCACTGTATCAAGCACCTGTTCTAGCACACTGTGGCCATCAGAAAATAGTGGGTTTCCATCATGTACAATAAAGTTATTGATATGTTTAAATAGCAACGGACAACTTAAGAAATAATCAATAGTACTGATATTCCTAAAGGTGGGATTATCACTTGAGTCATTAGTCGTCTTCCCATTTACACTAATTACCCTTAAGTGAGACAAGTCACGCGCCTGTCGCACCTACCGACACAGTCAGGTACTAGTGGCTTCCACACTCCTTGGTCGCTGCACGTCGCCACTTTGAACGTCTGACGGTCAGGGAACATCCGGGAATCGCCGCAGGTCACGTTAGCCGCAGTACGTGCCGTCCGCATGCTGGTGTTGGCGATCATGCCGTTCCACTTTGCAAACGCTCGGCACTTGACTACTACAAATAACAGTGTAGTAACTGTCTTTACAACCAACAAAATAAAAAGGGTATTATTTGTGATGCTATCCACCACGTATCAACTTCTGTATAAGAAATACGAAGAACGGGAAAGCACCAGGCAACGACCATGTAATCATTGACACATTAGAAGCATTTGAAGATACCATCTCGAAGACGCCATCTATGTTGTATACTAATTGCTTATCAGAAAGACGAATACCCTCCCAATGGAAGAACGCAAAGATGGTAATGATGTTCAAGAAAGGAAACAAGAAAGACTTGAAGAACTACAAACCGATATGTTTGTTATCCAACATCTACAAATTACTCACAAAAATACAAACGAATGGGCAAGAAAAGACACTCAAACGAAAACTAACCACGAGAGCAAGCAGGATTCAGAGGCATGTTCTCAACGACAGACCACATCCACGTTGTAAACCAACTGGAGGAGAAGTGCCGAGAATATAATATCCCCCTATGCGTTCGTTGACTAAGAGAAGGTTTTCGACTCGGTGCAAACACAAACAATACTGACCACGCTTCAAGAACAGGAGATAGTCGACGTGTACATCGAACTCCTGAAAGGCATCAACACCAACAGACGGATACTATCTCAATCATCTTCTCTTTGCAGACAACATACTCATATGCGCTAGTACGCCGCAAGAACTACAAAAACTGTTGGAGGACATAGCTGAATAAATTCAAAAACAAGGTCTGAAGGTGAACATTTCGAACACAACATGATGCTAGAAAAAGGCACACCAATATATATCATACACCACACAGATAGCGAACGTTGAAAGCTACGTCTACCTGGGAGAGCGATGTAGTATCAGAAACAAATACCAAGACAAGGCAATTCAAAGAAGAATCACGGTCGGCTGGAAAGCTTTCGCCAAGCACCACGACATATTCAAGGGTAACTTTCTAACCTGCTTAAAGAGACAAGTTTACAACTGATGCGTACTTCCAGCGATGACATACGGCGGGGAAACAACCAGGTAAGAAGCAAGCCGCGCAAACAAAGATGGAAAGAAGCATGTTAAACATCACGGGAGAGAAAAGCAAACATCTGGGTAAACAAGAAGACAAAATCCAACCACGGGACACTATGGCTGCACAATGATGATGATGATGATGATGACGAACTACTTATGTCTACAAGATGCTGACTTCATTTGTTCTAAAACAGCACATTACCTTTTCTACGCACTTCTACGGCCAACGACATGAAACATGTATAAAGGTTATTTGATATAACTAATAACACCACGTGCTACTTAGCGAAGACACGTGTTCTCGATATATGTGAATCGCAGTCTGTCTGTCGCGCAATATAATCGACGACAAGCGTATGTATTTATGGTTTCGAGCTGATTGTTTCGGATGTCACATTTCAGGAGCCGATTGTTCCAGCGACATGTGAAAAGTCGTAGGTCTTGGAAGGGTACCACCAAGGGGTAAACATATAACTTACCCCTACAGTGGTCAATAGTCGGCTGCCACGTGCCCTTTTCTGAGCAGTTGATGGCAGCGCTAAAGACGCCTTTATGTAGCCAGTACCCAGAGAAACACCTGATCGTCACTGATGACCCGAATGTCGTGACAATGTTGGCGTCACGAGCCGAGTAGAACACGACAGGGGGTAGGCCACAGTCCACCACTGAAACACAACCAAGGGGTGTTCTGAAATGTGTCGTATCTCTAGACAATGTAGTATTGCATTAACGAACGTATTCCAAGTGCTTCATGGAATATTTTATATACCCATCGCCTTGGAACATTTGTGTTCAACTGACAACGATACTAATATAAGGATTACCATTAGAAATGTTCAACTAAGTTGTTGTATGGCTGTATTACTTTCTTTCCACATTTCACTCTCGATTGTTCGCCGATAGGTTCCTTTATCTGCTTTTTACATCAACTTGTTCCTGGTCCAGATTTTCATTCCACTTTCCTACCGATTTAACGTCGGTCTTTTGTGATCTTGTCTTGTCAATTTTCCCAGACTCATTCTGAAAATATCCCGCCTTACGCAATTTGTTCCAATCACTTTCTTTTTATGTATTGCGTCCTTACAATTCCATTTATTCCATCATCTTCAATCTTACATGTGTGGCTTCTCCCTAAATAGGCCTAATCTCTGAGCGCAGTCGGTGTCTGCGTCGTTTACCTTCTCATCCTGTCTGTCTGTCTACATCTATAAACTTCAGTTCACAAGTCTCTCTGTCAATGCAGTTGTTCAACATTCTTGAATACAAGTCAATATAATGTAATACTATATATTTTCAACATTGGTTGATATATTCACTCATATATTCGAAAGTTCAATCAATACAATGGCAATGTCCTACTAAGATTTGATAACATAATAGACTTACGCCGACATTGCCCAGGCTTGGGGCTCCAGCGTCCCGTTTCATTGCATATCGCATCCAGGGAACGTCCGGTGTCGAATGTGTATCCCAACTGACACGAGTGCCGAGCGATACTTCCGTACACCGTTCCTGTCGCGTTGACCATCCCGTGCTCAGACGGACGCACCTTCCCACAATGCAATACTGCACTCAGAAGGACAACTTCGAGGTAGAGTCAGCATCCGGGGGGCACATACACTGTACAAAGACTGTTGTCCACACACGCGCGCGCGCGCGCTTCCACGCAGGCACGCACATACACGCGAAAGCGTACGCGCACACTGACACACACATAAACGCACGCACACACCCACCCACCCACCCACCCACCCAACACCCACCCACCCACAAACAAACACAGACACACGCACATGCACTTGCGCTCATGCACACATGCATGCACGAACACACAAACACAGACACACGCACACACAAACACACACGCACGTATATGCGAAACGCCCACCCACCCACAACACAAGCAAATGCACGCATAAACACATGAACACATGCACGCACGCACGTACTCACAAACACACACACACACACACACACACACACACACACACACACACACACACACACACACACACACACACACACACACACACACACACACACACACACACACACACACACACACACACACACACACACACACACACACACACACACACACACACACACACACATACACACACACACACACACACACACACACACACACACATACACACACACACACACACTCATAATGTGTATATATATATTTTTTCCAGTTATAAAAGTAATTAGTTGATTTGTAAAGTCTCCTGTCAGAACAAAGGTAATCTGACTGGTATTACTCACGCTGGCACGGCGCCTTCGATACATTCCAGGCAGTTCCGTCGCAGTAGACCAGTTGCGTTGCAGATCCGTTGTTGAAAACCTTTCCAGGTTCACAACGATATTCCGTCGTCGTGCCATTCAACGCCAGGTGTCGCACCGACATGACGCCTGGAATACTGGGTAGCGGAGGACAGCGGCCGCCTAAAATATCAATAATTGTTGATACTTTACAACTAGACGCGATTCTGACTAAACGGTACATTTTGAGTAGTTGAACTAATTTTTTTGTACAGCAAGTTGCACGTTATCAAGTTACTTAGTACAGTTATTAATAAACAGTTGATACAGCAAATCAGACACTATTGATGTATATGTAGGACAAATGCCGATGACACATTGACGCATAAATGATGCATAAAGCGTATTGCGTATATCACCCCTAAAACACACCCGTTAACGCATGGTTTTGAACACACGCTTTTCAATGTAACATGACACATTGGTGTCTTCACGGATGCATTTGAAGCAATTTTCGAACATGCTGCAAAAAGAGGCTGTAACGCTCGGTAAACGGAGCAAGGATTCCCAAATTATGACATGAAATGGGGCGATAATTTACGCTATTTTTGTTCACGTGTTACAAAAATGACTCGACAGTGTCTGACGCGTGAGCAGATAGGAGAACTGATCGAGGAGGTCCCAAGGAGGCCGAACATCTACAACCCGCGCCACATTTCCTACCACGATTCGCAGCAATGCTGCAATGTGGGACAACAGCTACAGCAATAGGAGACGGGAACAATGGTAATAGTTTGAATAGGCCTACGGATAGGCATATCTACATGATCCCTTTCAGTTCATACTGTAGGCGATTTAGGTTATATCGGTAACCTTATATTGAATTATTTAGTTCAAATGTCGTCGACACTGCAACTAAAAAAACTAATTACAGCCATTTGCGACTGTTCAAAATATTATAAAATATTTTGCTGTCATCCGTTATAGGTGGAATTTAGCACCCATGCAACTATTTCGTACCATATATACGCGTCAATGTGTCATGCCTTTACGCATCCGTTTAGCGCACGCATAAAAATGCATCCAATAAACATATGTGTTTACTTGTCTAAGTGTCACCGGCTTGTGTGTCACAGAAACCTGGTTCAAGACTTACATGTCAACGGAATCTGTCGGTTTGGCAGGCTTCAGTTGTGAACGAAAGGACCGCGTGAATAAAGGAGGCGGGGGAGTGGCGTGTTATGTGGCCGAGACCATTGCGTATGACCGGTTACATGAAATTGAAAATGCTGAACACGAAGTGATATGGATTAAAATGAAGCCTAATAAACTACCAAGAAAGTACTCGTGCATTATTTTAGCGTGCATCTACCACCCACCTGGTGCTGACAAAGGCTCTATGCGAGAGTACTTGATATCTAGTCTGGACACAGTTTTGTGACATAGCCCAGAATGTGGTGTCATTATCAGTGGTGATTGTAATCAATTCAAGGACACGTTTTTACGGACACATTATGGATACGAGCAGCTTGTTAAGACAGCCACGCGTAATTGTGCAATTTTGTATAAAATGTGGTCTAACATGTCACCTGTGTACGGCTATCCGACAGTGTTTGATGAATTGGGAACATCAGATCACAAGATAGTCTTATTGGTGCCACCGTGGTTCCCAACACTTGACACGGGCATGGTCCAGTGCACCGTTACCAGGTGCATGGGTAACAACGAACTAGCATTGTTCACTTCGGCTCTGTCACAGACCAGATGGGAGTATATGTATACATTGCCTACGTGCGAGGAAGAGTTAATCTCTTCCAAGAAACCGTGGACCATGTATTGGATACGTGCTGTCCGTACAAGACTGTGTCACGTCATAGCACAGACAAACCGTGGGTCACTGATGGATTCCGACACCTCATTAGAAAGAGGCAAATACAATTACTGGTGGAGATGTAGTCAGCTTAGTCAACTCCATGAATGCTTTCTTCGTGTCGGTGAGTGAAGACTTACTGAGATCCGTAACCGTTGCTTCTGTCATTGTAAATTGGGTTCGCCGCGTTCCACGGCGAATCTTTCATGATATAGCTCAACAAATATTTAAGGTGAGGTTTTACCGATGTCATCGGCGACCATTTTATTGAAGGAGGTTGAAGTTCAACCTTGTTGCTGTTTTCTGATTGGTCAATATCACCGAACGTCCGAAAAATAGAACCTGCTCTAAAAATATTTCGTCCGGATGCGATTGACTCGGCCGGATTTCTACACGAAACGGTTTCATCGTT